>ML309509.1:0-44479 GCA_005239505.1 Nicotiana paniculata
GGTTTCGCTCATATTCTTTAAAATCTCTCCACCAATCCCACAACAATTGTGGTATCTGATCAAATATAAGAAAATACGGTATTCCTTCTGACCTGGGCCTCTTTTCGGACTTACCTCTTTCTCCAATCATGGTGTACCTATTTATCCAGACACGGGGTTAGATTTTAATCAAATATATTATTGACACAAAAAATCCGATTTCTCGGGTTATGACTCTATAAAAAAATAACAACAAAAACCAAACTGTGGGACAAAAAAAATTTGGTTAAATTAGTAAAATAATTATGAGAACGAAAAGAAGGCTCAAAATGACTATTTGTTTTTTGTAAAAATAAGTGAACATAAAAAACTGGCCTCTTTTGTTAAAATGACCATTTTACATTTTCGAGGAAGGTTTTAAGGCTACTTCGACAAAAGGACCGAGCACATAGGCAAAACTGGTCGAAAGAGAAAAAACTAACAGAGTGACTATATTATTATTTTTGTTTTTTGACTAGAGAGAAAACTAATAATAATAATAATAATAGTCCATATACATTCTTTTTTATTTATTATATATATATATATATATATATATATAGTTTTTTTTTATTTTAAAAATGGGGTTGAACCTAATGAAGGTTGCCTATGTATCTCACATCCGGTGAGAATCAAACCCGCATAGTTCGGTCAAAATAATTTAAGAAAAAAATATTTTGAAAATTGTGATTTTATATACTAGAACCCTTCAAAATTTTATTTACTTATTTATTTTTAAAAAAAGGCTATTTTTTGAAAATTTGGAGGAAATTTTCTCTTTCTCTCTCCTCTGTTTAATCGATCTATCCTAAAGCCGGTCAACATTTCAGCTAAACCTACCAAATAATGTTATGTGTAGCACAGAAAAATGAACATGTTTGTCTGAAAAATTGGTACCTGTCCTAGACAGACCCCGCCCCTGTGCCGAGTCCCGCTAAGTCCAATGCACATGATGCAAATAAAACGTAGCCTACTAGGGATATTCATTACTTGTGGCTTATTTTTCTAAGTTTTCAGATCTTAAAGGAGATGGTATCTAGACCTGGCTTAGCCGGACGGACAACCCGAGCCGAGGAGCGTCAAGCATCACCAGTAGTAGAACATCGCTGGCTAGCTAACGACTCTCCAGCTTAATCATGTGTGACTAAATATGTCACTAGAAGCTGGTAGGCTAACTGGCTTTATCTCAAGACAAAAATCTTGTGATGCTGGTAGGCAAACACAACATGACTACCTATCAGAGGACTCAAAAGGGTGCGAGAGAGGATACAATTTATATCACAGTTCAAATAAATATTAAAGCGGTAAATAAGAGACAAATAGCACATTAGGCTCTCAAAAACAATAATATTTAAAACATGATAAAAGCCAAACAAGAATCAATGTACAAAGCTCGAATTCTTATTAATATTCCCCAGTAAAGTCGCAAGAGCTGTTACACCTCTTTTATGTTCCCACACAATCCTATTGCACGGTTGAGTTAGAAGAGTTTTTCCAATTGAAGTGACATTTTGAAAAGGGATTATTTTTTATTTAGAGTCGCCACTTGAAATTGAGTTTTGGTGTTCCAAGTCACCTTTTATTGAATCCCTTATCAAAAGGAAGATTTGACTCCTAATTTATGGTCTACGAAACAGAAGACTGAGTAAGGAATTCTGTTGACCGAGGGGAAGGTGTAAGGCACCCCTCAAGTCCCGTGGTTCTAGCACGGTCGCTTTATTGACTAATATAAGGCTTAAATCAATTTTTTGCTATTCTTGTATTTTATTAATTATGGCTTATTTATTACCACATAATTAATTATTTTACATATATCTTTTTTTGTGTGTGTTTTCACTTAGGTGCGGTATGCACACAAGGTATTTTGGATGTTAAACCAAGATACGGAATGTACACATGGTTATAACTCAATTGTTTTTAATTTAAAGGCGTCGAGACGCGAGATACACACACGACCCTTTTATTATTTAGCATATCAATCCAAGGTTCGAGTATGAACACATGGGTTAATATTTAAAGTACATTTAAAGATTTTCTAGCATTTTAGAGTATTTCAATTATTTTGTCTATTTTTTATTCGAGATATATATTTGCATTTATATATTTTTACGTATTACAACAAGTTTTAAATTAGTGCCTAAGTCGAATCAATATACTCTTTGTGAACCCTCTTTGTTAAAATCGACATATAAATGCAAGCATCAATATGGCAAAAAAATTCAGCCATGACATTTTTAAGCAATTAATACAAAATCAAGACTAAAATTGGAAAATATAGTCATTTGACTATCACAATCATGAAATCACTTCTTGACTCCAAAACGAGAAGCAGCAAACTAACAATTCTTTGAAACTATTTCAAACAAAAAATTATACTAAATGTCAAAGACAGTAAGTAATCCAAAAAAAATAAAATTTAACGTAACTTTTGTCACTTTCTTTATACCCTTTTTTACTATTTTTGTTTTAAGACTAATAATGGACCAGATTAACAAGTTACAGAAGAAATTTAAGCTTACAAAAATATATTTTTTTTTCAATAGAACTTTACCAACAGGGATGAAGGATTTTTGTCCGAGACTTAAGACCGACATTCACTCTTTAAGCTGAAATGCATTTTTGATTTAACTGATGCTCCTACGAGCCTAAATGAAAATATACCTCAACTCTAGTTTAGAACACATGCAATACAGTTACGTCCTCGACATAACATTCATACCAACTTAACAATAGATAAGGCGAATATTAACAGGAAAACTTCATTCATTCATGGCATATTTAGAGCAGAACAAGCAGGAACTAGGCTCTTTATTAGTCTCATGTTGCTCACAAACTTACTGTTAGAATGTTCACATCAACAAACAGTTATGCGATAGGCTATCAACATAAATCACTTGACGAGAATTCTCACAAAAAATACAGTAACAATATTAAGAGAAAAAGTAGTAGATCCGAGACAGAAACGAATCTTTAAGGCAGCAAATAAACTTTTCCTTTTAAATATAAAAAGTCGAAACTGGTACAAGGCAACAACTTTCGAATCTTCAGAAGCAAAAACCGTAACAAAACTTCGAAGACTTCGAAACTCGCCGGAACTTGATGAACCTCGAACGTACTCAACTGGGTTTGGGCATTTTTTTTCCGGCTGATATTTAGACTGTTCTCGAGCTTCTTTTGTGAAGTATTTTATTTCTTCTTTCAATGTTCCTCCTTCAGTCTCTTTTTCCTTCCTAAATCTCCTCCTGTTTTCCTTTTTTCTTTCCCAGACTTCCTCTTTCTTCTCTTTTTCTTTTTCTATCCGTTCTTTCTTTTTGCTTCAGACTTCTTCTTGTCTTTCCCCACCTTTTTTTTTGTTTTATTCTTTTCTTTCTGTTTTTTTGTTCTAACTTATAATCTTTCCTTTCCTTTTTGTTCTTTTCTTTTTTTCTGTCCCCGTTCCTTTCCCCTATTTTTCCTTCTTTTGTTTTTCTTTTATAACCTAGTTATTATATGTAGTGTGTAGGTAATGTCGGGAGATAGTGAAGGTATGGAGAGGATGTGAGGGGTTGCGTGAAAGGTGAAGGGTTTGAGAGGAATGTGGTATAAAGAGTGGGAAGTTAGGCTAAAAAAGTGGAGATAATGAGGTTAATAATAAAAAAAAATAAAAATAAAAAATAAAAAAAAATATATATATATTTACACACACACACACACACACACACACACACACACACACACACACACACACACACACACACATATATATATATATATATATATATTTTTAATATAATGTAAGCTATGGTATCTTCTTTTTTTAAATTTAATTTAGGAATACTATTTATACTCTAAGAATGTGAATATTTTTTGTTGTTTTTAATTTTCTTAAATAAGACCTATTAAGAGTAAAACAAAAATTTAAAATATTAAGATTAGACCTAAAAAAAATATTTACACAAATATAAAATTTGGGTGTGGTAAAAAATTACTTGTTCACAATAAGCAACAGACCTTATGTAACCAGTTATACTCAAATCTGAAAATGAGCAATCCATTAGGCTGGACACTTATAACGAGCATGAATTGAGGCTAACAGTGGCAAGGAAACATATTAGGCTAAGCATTTAGACAATATTATCATATGACTTGTAGAGAAATAGCACATTATGCATAAAGGATTCAACATGGAGAGACTAATTTTGAGCAAGAACATAGGTTCCTAAGGATTTTACTATGAGGTTCAACAACCATCAATCAGGTTTCAGTTACGAATCAGGCTGGCATCATGAATCAATTTAGCCATCCACATATAAGTTAAAATTAGGAGTTGCATAAAATTGAAGCTAGTGGAACTACAGAGCAGTATTAAAATAAGAAGAATTGCATACGAAGTGGCATAATATCAAAATTAACTCAGGGGAATCCAAGAAGCACTAATGCACATAACATGAACACAAACAGAAAGAAGTAGAACTGTGAGAGTATAGGGCACTAACTAGTTGCAAACAAAGCGAATAAATAATGAGAAACTCAAAATATCAGGAATAACAGCAATTGCAGGAGAGTAATGAAAACCCCAAAATTTTCGGTGCTTCAGAGTCCACAAGAGCCTAGAAGTGGACTTCGAGAAGTTCTTGCACTAGAGGAGGCTAATGAATGGATTATGGTGGCCTTGCTTTCAGCCGACCAAAATCAAAAGTCTCAAAATAGTATAGAATGAGTGAGAGTAAGAGAATGGTAGTGGTAACAATAGTTAAGTAATAATCGTCCCGTCCTTGAAGGGAAACGTGGAAGGAGGTTTATATAGTAGCCAAAATCAAAACATCCAAACAAGAAAACACAATAAATCAAACATAAATAAGGAAGGAAGATCATGCAGAATCGATTAAGAACCAAATTAGGATAAAAATCAGGCAAACCTTAATTTTGTCTGGAATCACAAACTAGCCAATGAATCTTGTCAAACCGGTGTCATATAGCCTGGTAGGGTATGTATTAAGTAGAGAATATGGTAATCATCAAGAATCTGAGCCAAAGAAATCTCCCAAATACCGGCTTCCTTAAATAACTCCGTATCAAAATGAATAATGTCAGGAAAACCAGAAAGAAACGATGTGATTAATGGAAGATTTCCATATTTCTTGGGTACAGACTAGGATTTGGGGTGAGGCGGATAGGGTTTGGTGTGAGAGGAGAGGGGAGTGTTTGAGGGCGACTGTCTATGAGAAAATAGTAGGGTTTTCGGGTATGGTTGATTAATTAAAAAGAGGGATGGCATATGAGCCATTGATCATTCAAGATCAACAACCAAGATTAAAAGAGAGGAGGGGCGGGTCGTTTACATAGGTTTTGACCTGATATTTTAAATAAAGCTCCTCGGTTTGGGCTGTGAGCTATTAGGATAAGGTGTGGGGTTTTGGGCTGATGAACTGGGTCTGAGACTTTGGCCTGTTCTGCCCAGATTTTAAAACAAAAAAATTAGGGAAAAATAATTTAATAAAAAAATCTAAATAAATCTAAAAAATACTATTTATGAAACTTAATGTTTTACAAATAATAGTTGAAGGTTATAAAAATCTAAAAAATTAATTTGACCCTGAATAAAATGACAAAAGCAATTAATTGTAAAATATGGGCTATTATTGCAAAAATTGTGTAAATTGATCAAAAATGCAAATGTAATTATATGAGATGAAGAAAAATGTTATAAAACCTACATGTGTGTGTAAATAATAAATTTTGATGATTAAGGCATCAAAAATAATTTGAAAGGATGACTAATAAATATTTGAATAGTTTAAATGCAAGAAAAATCATTTTTAAATCCTTAAAATTATGAAAAAATTACAGAAATACTTATATGACCTCTGTAAATTGGTGTTGATGCAGGAATGATAATTTTAGAAGCGTATATGACTTATAAAAATATGAGGGCAAAATTGAGTATCAACACCTCCCGCTTTCCCGTTTCTCACTTTGTGATAGTTAAATTGTTGCAATTTTGTTAGCATTAGTTTTAGCATATTATCAGCGTGCTTGTAGTTGCTACTTTTTATCTTCTAGTTGGGTCCTATTTTATGATAGAAATTTTCCGTAGTCTATCGTAGGTATAGTGGCTGTGATCTGGGATGGTAGAGTAAGGTCATGTCCTCTTTGGATATGAGGGGTGGGAAGGGGTCTAAGGGTGGGACAAGAGGCAAGGAGGGTAAGGGGAAAAGAGGAGCTTGTAGGTTGAGGATCGGGTCTTGGAACATAGATACGCTGGCGGGTAAGTCTATTAAGTTGGCGATGATTCTCCAGAAGAGGAAGGTCAATATAGCTTATGTCCAGGAGACTAGGTGGGTAGGGTCAAAGGCGAGGGATGCAGACGGGTATACGTTATGATACTCTAAGTCCTGAAGGGTAAGAATGGAGTGGGTATCTCGGTGGATAAGGATCTTAGAAAGTCTACAGTTGATATTAGGCAGGTGAATTATAGACTAATGCTTATTAAGTTGGTGATTGGTGAGTGCACCCTCAATGTTGTTAGCGCTTACGCGCCGCAAACGAGTTTGGATGAGGAGGTTAAAAGGTGCTTCTAGGAGGGTTTGGACGCGATTGTGTGTAGTATTCCAGCTGTGAGAGGATATTTATAGGAGGGAATTTCAATGGCCATATTGGGTCGGCTACTGGTGGCTATGGCGAGGTGCATGGTGGCTTCGAATTTGGGGATATGAATGGAGGAGGTTCTTCACTAGGCTTTAGAGCTGGTGATTGCGAACTCGAGTTTTCCAAAGAGGGAGGAGCATCTGGTAACTTTCCAAAGTTCGGTGTTGAAGACTCAGATTGATTACCTCCCCTCCTCCTCAGAATATGTGATAAAGGGCTGTGCAAGGATTGCAAAATTATCCTAGGTGAGTCCCTCGCGACTCAGCATAGGCTCTTATGTAAAACTCCATAAATCTAAATTAGTTGTGGATGCGTTAAATAAGTATTCATGTGAAGTCATATCGGGATGAGTATGGGTGGAAACAGTTGTTTTGGAATAAATACCGATAGTAAGTTGCATAAAATTTTATAGAATCGACTAATTTTATAGGAGGTACGTCTTATAGCCTTAATTAGTGCAAGGTCATGAAAACTCACGGCCATAGACAGCGCAAGGCCATAAAACTCATTGCTCCAAACAGTGCAAGGCACTGTCCAGGGCATCAACCTCAGCCCCAGACAATGCAAGGCTTTCACGATCCAAATCTCCCTCTGTAAGATGTCATGACGGTACCTAGTCTTTACGACTATGTAAGCCTAACAAATTGCGGAATAACAGAAACGAAAACAAAATTTAACAACTATACTGCAACAAATAACTATAAAATGATAAAATGTCGCTCGGCATGTACAAGCAACCCAATACTGGAGTATACATAGAGTTCCCTAAAACTCGTAAGTCACAAGCTACAGAGCAAAACTAGTATCCCTATACACCAGAGTCTAAGAAATACATAAAGTATGGAATAGAAGGGGACTCCTAGGTCTGCGGACGCGGATATGTACCTTGAAGTTCCGTACAGCAGTAAACACTCGCAGCTAATAGCGGGGCTGATAAGAAGTACTTGGATCTGCACACAAAATATGTGCAGAAGAGTAGCATGAGTACACCACAATGGTACCCAGTAAGTGCCAAGCCTAACCTCGGTAGAGTAGTGATGAGGTCAGGTCCGAGACCTACTGGGATAAAATAACAAGACATATGATATACTGAAATGAAGAAAGACGAAGAATTTAACAAAAAGAATTTCACAGAAATAACAACACATCACAATGAGATAAACAACAGGGGTGCTCTCGAGATACCGTCTTGTAGTCCCAAAAGTAAATACTCAACAGGGGATCTCCCGAGATAATGTCTCGTAGTCTCAAAAGTACATATGCAAGTAGATCTCTTGAGGTACCGCCTCGTAGTCTCAAAAGTAAATGTGTAGGGGGATCTCTCGAGGTACCACCTCGTAGTCCTAAAAGTAAATGTGCAGGGGAATTTCTCGAGGTATGGCCTCGTAATCCCAAAAGTAAACACACAGCTCAAATCGGAGGAAAAGTAAACAATTAACAGCAAGAATTCTACAGCTAAGGCTGATAAAAATCAAGTAAAGGCATGAATTCAACTAAACATGCTGCACGGATTTCAAATAAGCATTTAAGACACGAAGACATGCGAAATTAGACTAAACATGATAACTACACATGCTGGTATAACTCAATTAAGGTGTAACAATTCGCCTGTGTACGCTCTCGTCACCTCACGTCATGGCGCTCACATATCACAGAAGTATCACAACAGTGCCAAATCCTATGGGGATTTCCCCCACACAAGGTTAGGCAAGCCACTTACCTCGAACCAAGCTCAATCAATCAATTAGAATGCCCTTTCCTTGACTATCCGACTTCGAATGGCCCAAATCTAGCCAAAAACAATTACATACCATAAATACAACTATAATAGACTAATCTAATTAATGAAATCAATAATTTAACAAGAATTTCAAAAATCGCCCCAAAAAGTCAACCCAGGACCACGTCTCAAAATTGGGTAAAAGTCACAAAATACGAACAACCATTTAACCACGAGTTCACTCGTACCAAAATTACTCAAATCCGATGTCAAAATCCCAATCAAAACTCAAAAATTTGGTTGAAGAATTTTTCCCCATTTCCCCCAATTTTCTCAACCCAAATCCGAAATTAAAGAGTGGAATTAATTATAGATTAATGGGATATAACAAAAAACAAGTGAAGAATCATTACCCAATCGATGCCTCTGAAAATTCCTCAAAATTTTGTCCAAGTCCGAGATCTCTATCTCAAGTTATGTCAAAAATGGCTAAACCCTCGATTTTGAAATTTTATATTCTGCCCAGTGATTCTTTCTTTGCGAACGTGGCCTCTCTCTCGTGTTCATGTAGCACAAATAGATACTAACCAAAAATCCTTCAACGCGGATGTGAGGATCCTCTCACGAACGCGATGCATGACTGACCAACCTCTTTGCAAACACGCACCTACTATGCGAGCGCGTAGAACAATGATTTGGGGTCCCAACTGCCTCTACTTTCTCTACGCGAACACATTACCCCTTACACGCTCGATGCACCACTGCCTAGACCTTCGCGAACGTGAATCCTACATCACGAACGCGAATCATAAATCCTCACCAACATCCATCTCCCCTTTGTGAATGCAGCACTACCCTCACGAACGTGAAGAAGGAAACCAGCAACTGAAACACCATATTTTTGTGCAACTTCAACAAGTCCAAATTGATCCGTTAACCACCCGGAATCCACCCGAGTCCCCCGGGACGTCCACCAAACATACCAACAAGTCCTAAAACATCGTACGAACTTAGTCGAGTCCTCAAATCACATCAAACAACAACAAAGACACGAATCGCACTCCAATTCAGGCTTAATGAACTTCAAAACTTCAAACTTCTACAACAAAGGCCGAAACCTATCAAATTACGTTCGATTGATTCTAAATTTTGCACACAAGTCATATTCGACATTACGGAACTACTCAAACTTCCAAAATCAGAATCTGACCCTGATATCAAAAAGTCCACTTTCGATCAAACTTCCCAAAAATTCAACTTTCACCATTTCGTGCCTAATTCAGCTTCAGACCTCCAAAACACAATCTGGACACGCTCCTAAGTCCAAAGTCACCCAACGGAGCTAACGAAACTAGTGAAACTCCATTATGGATCATTCTTCACACAGTTTCAACTACGGTCAAAATCCTAGAACTTAAGCTTCTATTTTAGGGACTAAGTGTCCCAAATCACTTCTAAACCACAAACAGAACCCCCCCGACAAATCACATAAGCATAAAAAGATACGGGGGAAGTAGTAAATAGGGGATCGGGTCTAATAATCCAAAAACAACCGGCCGGGTCGTTAGGTACTGTCCAGGGCATCAACCTCAGCGCCCCAGACAGTGCAAGGCACTGTAGTTTTGGCGCCTCTGATGGCGCCTGGCACATTTATTTTGACGCCCCTGACGATGCCTTGCGCCGAAGAGGTTTACCTGAGCTACTTTTATTTTCCTCCTAAATTTTGGGACGTGTTCACTTATTAAAACCCTTACCTCGTTCCCCCACACCCCAACACAAAAACCTACTCTAGAAAGGGAAGCTCTCAAGAACCTAACTTACCCAAGGTCCCTCTATCATCCAAAGTAAGTTCTAACAATGATTATAAGCTAATTTCAATTCTCCAATACCTTATTAACATGGGTAAATCCTTCCACTCATAAGATATTCGATCGAGACACCATTGCTGAGAATAGAAACCCTAGAACTCGAATTCAAGAGGAGTGAACTTCGAAAAGGTAATGCTTCTACTCTTTAATCATTTATATATGAATTGATGAGTTTTTGGGGAGAATAGTAAATGGGTTTGATAAAGATAATTCTTAGAGGCTTCGTATACTATAGTTCAGTCAGTCAGATATCAACAGACTTTTATGTGTTAGCCTTGTCAGCTACTCACTTACACTTGCAAACTTTTCAGTATTTTCTGCATCTATGTTATTTTTTTTCCCGATAAAAATAACTTTTCATTTCATCAAAAACTATCTTTACAAACGAGATTAATGCTGACCATCAATCTCTTAACGTATTACAAGTAATTAAACTAGAAACACTATCATCAAAGATTGGCTATTTCTAAGGGTATTTGTTCAAACTTTGCAATGCTTGCTGCCATTTGATTTTTGATCTCCCTTGTATGTGCATGTGTAAGGCAATCTATTTACATATCTCATCCACC
Organism: Nicotiana paniculata; assembly: GCA_005239505.1. Classification (NCBI taxonomy): domain Eukaryota; kingdom Viridiplantae; phylum Streptophyta; class Magnoliopsida; order Solanales; family Solanaceae; genus Nicotiana; species Nicotiana paniculata. The sequence goes on from ML309509.1 coordinate 10,803, forward strand.
ACATATCTACCTTTGTTGAATCTAATGGAGTTTTTTTCATGCCAAATACAGTACATTACCATCGCAAAAGCTGTAGTGGTAATGTCTGGCTTGCCATTCTTCCTTTTAACTATACTGCTGATACACACTATTTCATCTTTCCAGCATCCAGTTTTCCTTGTAACTCCCAGCCACCTCAGTATTCTGTCCCATACTTTTCTTGTGTTTGGACAATCAAAGAAAAGGTGATCAAATGTCTCCATATTTCTTGCACAGAACACACAATCAAGTGACACTTGGTTTCCAAACTTGAGTAGCCTGTCCACAGTTTCTAACCTTTGATGAGTTGCCAACCATAGGTGAAATTTGAATCTTGGGTGGATCTATGTGTGTAAATGAATTCTCTTCCAACTAACTTCGGGAAACTGAGGCAATATCTGGATATAAGCTCTTTGAATTTGGAATCTGCCTTGTTTCACCATATCTGCCAATGCTGAATTGAGACTGACTTGCAATGAGTTCACCTTCACCAAGTCTTTCTTTGCCTCTGTGATCTTTCTGACCACCCAAGTTGCTATCTTAGGTGTGTCCATTGTTGCAATGTCCTTGTGTTTTTATGTAATAACTATGAGTCCATTTGATCCATAAGGCATCTTTCTTCATTGTCAATGCCCATAAGTGCTTCATAATTGCTACTTTATTCCATATCCTCATATTGATGATGTTCAATCCCCCTGCTACTTTGGCTAACAAATCTTATCCCAGGCTATCAATTATTTCCTTGAAATGGCATTTGATCCAGTCCAAAGGAAAGTCCTGCATATGGTCTCTATCATCTTCATAATCTTCTTAGGCAGTAGGAAAATTTGAGCAGTATGTCTGTATGCCAAATAACACAGATTTTATGAGTTGCACCCTTCCAGAATAAGAAAAAATCTTAGTTGACCAGCAGTTCACCCTTTAAGTGATCCTCTCTACCAGTGGTAGACATTGATGTATGTTCAGCTTCTTAGCAGATAGAGGAACTCCGAGGTACTTAAAAGGAATAGACCCATCTGTGTACCAGTGAGATTAAGTAATAGCTCTTTGATATGATGTTGAACACCAGCAATATACATTGAGCTCTTATCTGTATTTTCCTGAAGTCCAGATGCAACAGAAAACCTATCAAAAGTTTCCTGCATTTTAGTTATTGAGGTTATGTCCGCCCTGCAAAAAATTGATAAATCATCAGCAAAACAAATATGAGTCACCCCTAGTTTTTTGCATCTTGGGTGGTATTTGAACTCCTTTGAGATTGATAGTTGGATATCTATCTTTGTAAGTACTCCATTGCATTAACAAATAGATAGTGAGACATTGGATCCCCTTGTTTAATCCCTCTCTTAGCTTGGAAAGGTTTAGTAAGGCCACCATTGAGTACCAAAGAGTATGATATTGTTGACACACATTCCATTACCCAATGGATGGATTTCAGTGGAAAACCAAGGTCAGTGAGCATAAACCTAAGAAATTGCCAATCCAATGAGTCATAAGCCTTTTTAATGTCAACCTTAAGCACACACTTAGGAGATAAACCTTTCCTATTATAGCCTTTGAATAACTCATGGCTAAATAGAATATTGTTAATGATACTTCTTCCTTCAATAAAAGAAGATTGAGACTTCCCAATGATTAACTCAATTACTCTTTTTATTCTTCTAGTCAGAATCTTGGAAATAATTTTATACAGAGTAGTGCAACAAGCAATAGGCCTATAGTCCTTTACTTTTGTTGGAGCTGGGACTTTAGGAATCAATGTAATGGCTGTGCAGTTCCATACTGGCTTCATTTTACCTGTATGAAAAAAGTATGAAATAGCCTCATAAATGTCCTGCCTCATTTTCTCCCAATTCTTTGTAAAGAATTCTATAGGGTAACCATCAACTCCAGGAGCTTTTTCCTTGGGCATATTCCTCACTGCTTCATCCACCTCATCATGTGTTATATCCTTTATTAGTTCCTGCTGATGTTGTATTGTGAGACAATCTCCTGCTTTAATGATTATGGTATTTGGACATGGCATTAACCCATCGGCTTTCCCCATTAGCTGATTGAAAAAGTTAGTACACTCTTTTTCCACAGCTTTTGGATAAGTGATCTTCACCCCCATGTCATTATACACAGTGGTGATAGTATTCTTGCTGGCCCTAATTTTCATTTGTGCATAGAAGTTCTTGGAGTTTGAATCACCATAAGCAATCCATGTTGCTCTAGATTTATACCTTAGTATCCTTTCCTCTATAGTACTCCATTTCTCCAATTCATTAACAGTCTGTTTCTCCTGTTCTATCAGCATCTGATTAAAGGGATCAAGGATCAAGTTAGCTTGAGTGCATTCCAATCTCTGCCTTATTTGAGTCAACCTTTGCTCATAACTTGCCATATCCTTATTCAGCCCTTTAGCCTCATCCTTTAGATTGTGTAGCTTATGCCATATAGTAGTCATAGGGTCATGCTCATTCTGCTATTGCCATATTCTATCCACTATAGGCCTAAAGTCATGATGCTCCATTGTTACCATGTATAACTTGAATGGCTTGGGATGGATAGTTTTCCTTTTACATATTTGAACAATTATTGGAGAGTGGTCGGACACTCCAGGTTCTAGAAAGTCTGATTCCAAATGCCATAGTTTTTAGTCCAGCTGAAATTTCCAAGAACCCAGTCAATCTTACTATATACTCTATCATTTTGTTACACCATGTATAGAAACATCCCTTTGTTCTTAATGGGGTCAGCTGATATTGTCAATACATTGCTTGAAATCCTGCACCTCACTTGTTGTCACTGTCCTAACCTATCAGTTGTGGTCAAGACATTATTGAAATCTCCATTTATGAGCCAAGGTACTTGAATATACCCCCCTACCTACTGCAAATCATACCATAGTATTACCCTTTCCTGCACCTTATTCCTAGCATAGACAACTGTCAACATGATCTGGGAACTGGTTACTGGATCTTCCACTGAGCAGTGAATGAGTTGCTCATGAATGTGGACTATCTTTACTATCAAGTTTGTATTCCATAACAACCAAATTCTTCCATTTATAGCCTTAGTATAGTTACAGCAGTATCCCCAACCCTTGGCTACCTTATTCAATACATTTTTTTCCTTCTTTTACTTTACTCTAGTTTCTAGACATCCAAGAATGTCTACTTTATTCTTTTGCAGAAAGAGTATTAACTCTTTCTGTTTATAGGTCTTATTCAGTCCCCTTATATTCCAAGTGCTTATGATCATGGTGGTTTTTGGGTAGGTTCAGTTTCCATTCCATCTCCCTGTGTAGAACTCTCTCAGTATTGTGAACCTGTTAGTAGTGCTAGCTTCTACAGGTTGAGTCTGCTGCATTGCAACTGGACTATGCTGCACCCTGCTTTCTTCATTCCTACTTATCACCTGCATTCTTTGAGTAGATCCATTCTCAGATGCTGTCTTCTGATTACTCTTTTCTATCTCAGTTTGAGGGTTCTCTACACCATCTCCCTCAACCTCCTCTCCTTGTTCTTGTTGTTCCTTTGGTTTCCATTCCTATACTACTTTCTTCCTTCTGCCCCTATTTCTTCTTTTAGGAGCCTTAAACTCAATATCTTCATGGTTCTGGTGGTTTGTCCTCCAGCATTCAAAGTTATCATGTCCAAAGTGTACACATTCACTACAAAATTTTGGCCTCCACTCATAAAGTATTTCCTGTTGCCTAGTCCCAGCAGGAGTAAAAATCTCCATATTCTCCACCAAAGTCTTAGTGATGTCAACCTTTTTCCAGAACTCTTGCATAAGAAATTTTGTTCAAATCTACTGTGAATCTGTCAGTGCACATGGGTAGTCATATAGCACTAGCCATCTTGCTCAGTGCATCATCAGTCCAGTATCCAATAGGTAAGCTAGGGAAGTGAATCCACAAAGGGATTGTTGTTATACACTTAGGGTCAAAGTGGAAATCCCTTTCCTAAAATAAATGGTTTGTTGTGATACGAGTAAGGACATTCTTGCATAACTAAATCTCTTTCCTCAATTGTTAAAAATCGAAACACATAATACCCATCATTATGATATAGAATTTGAGGTTTTGAAATAAAATCCCACACAGATTTTATATAGTTCTCCATAGATTTCTCATACGGAGAATCACCTAGGACATATTCAATTAAGGCACTCGCCTAGTGGTTGTTCATCTCACTTACATCTTCCTCAACAATTTGAATAGCTATCTTACCATCTCGATGGCTTGGTGGAACATATTCCAGTCGCATTCCCATCTGAGAATTGTGATTCTGTTGCCTGAGCTCCTTTGCATGATGTTCCTGCTTCTTCCCACTCCCTGCTGTTGCTGCATATTGTTCTAGATCTGGAGATGGTTGTGTCGAAGATCCAGCCTCAGAGAATTGTAATCTTCGTGGAATTGTTGGCAATTGGACCTTACACTTTTGAATTTCCTTCTCCTTCACTGGTTCAGTACTGTTCCATTGTTTGCTATTCCATTTCTTACTGTTGCATTCATCCTCATCAGTTAGCTCATTTTCCTCTCGAATTAGTTGAAATCGAGTAGCGAGAAAGCTACCAAATGTTAATGGAGTGAGTGTTTGCACCCCTGAGATCACCGGAGTTATAGTAGCGGTGGCCATTACTGCATCTATGATATTTAATTCAGACTCTTTAGTAGATTATCATGTTGTATATTTATATCTAGCTTACAATTATACCACATGTTGATCCAGCCATACAGTTGGTTTGTCCGGTCACATGCAGTCAGGCACCGAAAGTCGTGTTACGCCCAAGCCATGGTTCGGGGCGTGACATCTTAGTAATGGACGTCGGTATTATGATAAGGAGGAAGAAGAGGTATGCTCGAGGTCGACCGAGGATTAGGTGGGTAGCCTTAACTAAGGATAATCCTAGGAGTTGGAGGGGAGTTTATTAGCTATGGGAGCCTGGAAGAGTAATGGGGACGCGAGTGCTATGTGATCAACAACGATGAACTATGTAAGGGAGGTGGAAAGACAGGTGCAAGGGGTATCGAAGGGATACTCTGGCAGGCATAAAGGCGAATGGTGATAGAATGACATAGTCCAAGGCAAAGAGGAGGTGAAGAAGGTAGCATATATGAAGTTGGTCGGGAGCACAAGCGAGGAGGAGAGGGGAGAGAACAGAGATAGGCACAAGGTAGCGAGGAAGGAGGCGAAACTGGTGGTCACAGAGGCTAAGAATGCAACATTTGGTCATCTTTACGAGGAATTGGGGGAAAAAGGTGGGGACAAAAAGTTGTTTCGGCTGGCTAAGGTGAGGGAAAGGAAGGCACGGGATATGGACCAAGTGAGGTGCATCAAAGACGAGGACGACAAAGTATTGATGGGGGAGTTTCAGATTAAGCAGAGATGGCAGACGTACTTTCATGGTCTTCTAAATGAGAAGGGGGTCCGAGATATTGTGCTAGGGGATCTGGGGAATTCAAAGAGTCTCCGAGACTTTAGGTATTGTAGGCGCATTAAGGCGGAGGAGGTCGTGGGGGATATGCGTAAGATTAGTGGGGGCAGAGCGACTGGGCCAGACGAAATTTTGGTTGAGTTTTAGAAGTGTGTGGGTAGAGCAGTCTTGGAATGGCTGAATAGACTGTTTAATGTTATTTTCAGGACGAAGAGGATGCCAAAAGAGTGGAGGTGGAGTACAGTGGTACCGTTATACAAGAAAAAAGGTGATATTCAGTGTTGTAATAACTATAGGGGCATCAAGTTACTAAGTCATACCATGAAAGTTGGGAGAGGGTGGTGGATGTGCGGGTGAGGGTGAGGAAGATAGTGTTTATATCCGACAACCAATTCGGGTTCATGTAGGGTCGTTTGACTATGGAAGCTATCCATCTAATTAGGAGGCTGGTTGAATAGTACAGTGATAGGAAGAAGGATCTGCACATGGTGTTTATTGAGTTGGAGAAAGCGTATGACAAGGTCCCTAATGAGGTGCTCTAGAGATGTCTGGAGGCAAAAGGTGTGTCGGTAGCTTACATTAGAGAGATAAAGGACTTGTATGATGGAGCTAAGATTAGGGTTAGGATTGTGGGAGGCGACTCAAAGCATTTCCTAGTTGTTATGGGGTTACACCAAGGATCTGCGCTTAGACCGTTCTTATTTACCCTGATGATGGATGCACCGATATACCATATTCAAGAGAAGTGCCATGGTGTATGTTATTTACTGATGACATAGTTCCGATTGATGAGATATGTAGTGTTAACGAGAGGTTGGAGGTTTGGAGACAGTCCCTCGAGTCTAAGTAATTCAAGTTGAGCAAGACTATGACAGGGTACTTGGAGTACAAGTTCAGCACTAAGTCGAAAGAAGCAGGGATGTACGTGAAGTTTGGATCATAGGTCATCCGCAAAAGAGGTAGTTTCAAGTATCTTGGGTCAGTTATACAGGGAACGAACAGATCGACGAGGACGTCACCCACCGTATAGGTTAGGGTGGATGAAATGGAGGCTAGCATCTAGAGTCCTATGTGACAAGAAAGTGCCACTGATACACAAACGTTAGTTTTATAGAGCGGTAGTTAGACCGCCATGTTGTATGGGGAAGAGTGTTAGTCGGTTAAGAACTCTCATGTCTAGAAGATGAAGGTAGCAGAGACGAGGATGTTGAGGTGGATGTGCGGGAACACTAGGATGGATAAGATTAGGAATGAAGATATTCGGGAGAAGGTGGGCATGGCCCCTGTGGATGTCAAGATGCGAAAAGCGAGGCTCAGATGGTTCGGGAACGTGCTGAGAAGAAGCCTTGATGCTCTAGTGAGGAGGTGTGAGCGGTTGTCTTTGGTGGGTCGAGAAGAGGTAGAGGGCGTTCCTAAGAAGTATTGGAGAGAGGTGATCAGACAGGACATGGAAAGACTGCAGATTTGCGAGTTAATGGCCCTTGATATGGAAGGTCTAGAGGTCGAGCATTAGGGTTGTAGGCTAGGGGATAGACGAGCTTGTTCTACTTCATACCAGGGGTGAGGTTGGTTTGATAGGGTCAATCTTAGACGGCTAGTGGTTAATGTTGTGTCCACAATATCCTTTCTGTTTTTCATAGCTCCGAGCCTTAATTAATGATTATTGTTATTGCATGTCATCTATTTTATGATTTTATGATACTGTACTATTTCTATGGTTTCTGTTGACGATATTGATATATTCTCTCTTCTTGTTTTCTTTCCGTCTTCCTGAGCCTAGGTCTATCGGAAACAACCTCTCTGCCCCAACGGGGTAGGGTAAGGTCTCCGTATACACTACCCTCCCCAGACCCCACTTTGTGAGATTTTACTGGGTCGCGGTTGTTGTAATATAATAGCATATTTTAATCAAGAACAAATTTTGAAGGACAATTTTGTCTTTAACTAAGCTAATGCATTCATTAAAACTCAAGTATTGTTAATGTCATGGTTTCCTATGCATTAGTTATGTATCGGATAATACCAAATATGGTGTATAACTAATGCATAGATTCAAAAGGTGTATCAAACAAGGTGTTATTTATGCACAAATATAATGCTTGCATTATTTTATCTAATGCATCCTACCAAACAACCCCTTAATGCATGCATTACCATGGTTAAAGATAAAATTTTCTTTAAAGTCCCTTAAAGCTAAAGAATATGGAGGATATTTTTGTAAACAACTAATTTTCTTAAAAATTATGCTATGCATTTTAATTTTAATACATCACACCAAATAGTGGATAAGAAATAATCTCAGCTTAACTAATACTTGCATTACTAACCTATGCATTACTAATCTCTATATTACAAATACACCTTATTCAGCACTATTCTTATACACCCTACCAAACAACCCTAAGTCGTATGCGACGTGTGTAAGGAACCACCTTCAAAGGAAGCCATTAACGCACAAAGATTATGTTCCTTCAGAGAAAATTTAGTACCAAGCTATATATAAGATGTGTTGAGGCTTATACTATTTTGGATACCTCCTTCTAATATGTTATCTGTTTATATTTGATTGAAATATCTTAAAAAGAAACTTTAGACATTACGGACCCGTTTGGCCATAGATTTTGCCAAAATTTATTTGGAATTTTGTTTTGGAAAATACATATTTGTTCATAAATTTTATCCATAGCTTGGCAAATTCCCAAAATCCAAAACTCAAATCCCAAAACCACCTCAAGTTGGCCCAGAATTTTACTATTATATTTCTTAAAAATTACCCCAAACTTTTGTATTTTATAAAAAAAACCATTATTTATTATTTTGTAACAATGCTGCTTTGTCTTCTCGGCCATCTGATAGTGTATTATGTAGTTCATTATAAAAATGATAATTTTTTACCAAATTTATTTATGTTCATGACTATGATTTGAGATATTATAATGAATGTTATTGATGAAGGTACTTGTATTGGTCAAAATTTGGATTGGATCTAATGGCTGTAATGGGCGTGGTCGAAGCTTAAACCGACCATGGCTTAATGAGGATGAGTCGGCTTAAGGAGGGTTAATGCCGAGGTCGAGTAAAGAACATGTGAAAATAACGGTAGTATTAGTTTAGGATAGAGAGGAGGAATATTCCACTAAATATTCCTTCGGTTGTACTTTTTAGGATTTCTTAAGAATATCCCCTATAAATAGGAAGATATAAAGAACAAAATGGGATCTTCACTTTTTGATAAGAGCACACTTTTAAAGGTTGACTACAAAGAATATATACAAAGCTTGTCTTGTCCACTGATTCGGCTGCTCTAGTTATATCTTTTCGTTCGCAAGATCCAAGAGTCTCGTATTCATCTCCATTTTATATTATCCCACGTTGTTGTCAGGAAGGAGAATCATCCAAGTCACCTAATATTTGGGTGACGAATTTATCATTATTACATTTATTGCCATTATCTGCATTCATTCCACACACTCTTTATTGCATTCATTGACACTCGTTGGGCACTGTTAATCAACATTAATACTTTCGGACGTGGTCCTACATTGTTAACACACTAAATCTTCAGATCTAGTAGTTATTATCTTTAACTAGGATTCACCCTCTATTTTCTCACTATTTCGTTTTAAGAAAAGGTTAACACTTTTTTGGTAAAACAATTTGGTGCCGTATGTGGAAATTTCTAGTTAAAATTTTTAGTTTCTTCTAGATCTAAAAAAAACACACAACAACCATATTTTTCTCGTTTGCAAAAACTAACAATGGCAGGAAAAGGAGAAGAAAGGCTGAAAGCCGTAATGGATGTCACTGCCAACATCATGAATACCATCAACGAGGTTGATAGGGAAGACGAGGAGAATTGATGCCGGGCGTTACACCCAAGTGAAGCGACTCACCTACCCCTCATGGGAGTGTAACCACTTCACGCGAAAGGGGGGCTTCCACGTCCACGACTGAAGAATCACCACCACCAGTGAAAAAACTACTGGAGGCGAGGTTGACAAGTACTCTAAGAAACATCCATGGCAAACCCGTTCAAGGGGCGAGTCGGAGCGCCGCACGAGCAAACGCTACAACAGCCGTCAGCGAGAAACCAGCTCCTCTACCAACAGGTAACACTCACACTACTATTGATGTAGGTAATAACGCACTTGCAGCCATTCTGAAGAAGATGGAAGAAATGGAAAATGAGACCAAAGCGATCCACGACCAGACAAGGGAGAACCAATAAAGGGTTGATAAGATACCGGGCGCCCCGAAACTCCTACCAAAACGGGACGTCGGCCGGTTCGTCGAACAACCGTACATTGAGGAGGCAGCCCCACATGCCATACCCAAGACCTTCAAAAATGCCACCATATTTGATGATATATGACGGCACAACAGACTCCGAAGATCATATCATTCACTACGTCACAGCGGTAAAAGGAAACGACCTCTCAAAGGAACATGTACCATCAGTATTGCAGAAGAAGTTTGGTGAAACCCTAACAGGGCGAGCCTTAACATGGTACTCACAGTTACCAGCACAGTCAATAACAACGTTTGAAGAAATGGCCGACAAGTTTGTCACCGCCCACGCTGGGGCTAAGAACACGGAGGCCAGGGTAAATGATATATTCGCCGTCAGACAATCGCCCGGCGAGGGACTCAGGGACTTCCTCGCCCAATTCAACAGTGTTAGAATGAGCTTTCCAAACGTGTTAGAAGGGATGTCAGTGGCAGCCTTCCAAAATGGACTGAATAGGAATGGGTCGAGGGCAACCAGAAAATTACTGAGCAGACTCATGAAATATCCTCCCACCACTTGGGAAGAAATTCACAACGCCTACTACGCCGAGGTGAGAGCAGACGAGGATGAACTCAAAGGTCCAACTCAACGGCTAACATCAGTCCAAATGAAGTCAAGGAAAGATCGCCGCAACGACGGCCGAAGAGACCATTCAGGTCCACGCCTCAACCGAGACAAACACCAACCATATGTCAGAACGGCCATCCCACCATCTCCTCGTCATATATAAGGGACATCCAGGCCGCATACAGGGACTCAACGAAACGAGAGAGTTATGCCCCCACTCTTATCTACTCACAATTTTTGTGTTTCCCCTTCAGAAATAGTGTACGCACTAGAGAAGCTCGGCCCAAAGGTAAAGTGTACACAAAGGATGAAGTCCGACCCAAGTACCATAAAGCCGAACTCTCTCTGTGAATTCCACCAGGAGCGAGGTCAGAAGACCGAAGACTGCATAGCCCTACGACAAGAAGTGGTGAACATGCTCCACCAGGGACACCTAAAGGAGTTGATGAGAGATCGAGGAAGATCCAACTTCGGCCGCGGACGAGAACAACACCAAGGACCTCCAAAGCCCCCTCCCCCGCCCGCACCATCCAGATGATCATTGGCGGAGGCGACAAAGCAGCAATAAACCACGTGAAGTTCACCATAACACATAAACTGAAGTGATCGATCACCCATGAACGGTATGATGACCTCGAAGACAGTATCATCTTCGAAAAGTCAGTTACCCACGGTTTGACCTTTCCTTCGATGCTCTTGTCATTACTTTACGTATTTCAGATGCTGATGTAAAAAGAATAATAGAAGACGATGGGAGCGACTCGTGCATTATCCACCCCCGAGTTCTCGCACAAATGAGACCCGAGGACAAGATAGTACCACGCTGCACAACACTGACACATTTTAACAATGCAGTTGAGAGAACCTCAGGAGAAATAATGCTACCAGTCTTGGCTGGGGGCGTCACCCTAGAGACAACTTTCCATGCCATGAATAAGGACACAACCTACAACGCCATCATAGGGCGATCCTGGATACACGCCATGAGAGCCATTTCATCCAGCTTATATAGAGTAATCAAGTTCCCTACTCCGTGGGGGATATTCGGAATCCGAGGATAACAATGCATGGCCCAAGAATGCTATCGTATTTCCCAAGACTGTACATACACTCAACAGTTAAAGGTAACGGGCTCGGAAGCATAGCAATTACCAAAGTCGCGACCCGAACCCGACAAACAGAAAGATGTCATCAAAGACCCCGACGTCGTGGAGGCCACAGGGTCAACGGTAGAAGACCTCGACCCTGTCAAAATAGACAAAATCGGCCACATCAAAAAGGCTTACATCGGCCATAAACTCTCAAAACCAGGTAAGTTTCATAAATTTTTAACTGACAATGTCGATCTGTTCACTTTCTCCCATGCAGATATGCCAGGTATCCCAAAATACATTGCCACGCAGAAGTTGAACATAGATCCATTCTACCCACCAGTACAAAAAATAAAAAGAAAATTCAACGCCGCAATCAACGAGGCCGTCCGTGATGAGGTGGAAAAACTACTCGCCAACGGCTCCATCAGGGTGTCCAAATATCCCCAATGAGTCGCCAACGTGGTCATGGTAAAGAAGAAAAAGGGGAAGTGGTGCATGTGCGTGGAATTCACAGACCTAAACAAAGCATGCCCAAAGGACTCCTTTCCGTTGCCGCACATTGATCAACTCATCGACGCAACAACAGGGCACGAGTTGTTAAGCTTCTTGGACGCCTACTCTGGATACAACCAAATCCTCATGGAGGAGGAAGACCAGGAAAAGACCACTTTCATAACTCATCAGGGGACGTACTGCTACAGAGTCATGCCATTTGGGTTGAAGAACGCATGAGCGACTTATCAACGGCTGGTCACCAAGATGTTCAAGGACCACCTCGGAAAAACAATGGAAGTATACATAGACGATATGTTTGTCAAATCCAAAAGGAAAGAAGATCATATCGACCACCTGAAGGAGGACTTCGATATACTAAGGCGTTACGGCATGAAGCTAAACCCTGAAAAATGTGCTTTCGGCGTAACCTCGGGAAAGTTCCTCGGCTTTCTAGTGTCGCAAAGAGGCATCGAAATCAACCCCGACTAGATCACAGATATCGAAGGGATACCTGAAGTGCTGACCAGCAAGAAGCAGGTACAAAAACTGACCGCCGTATAGCCGCCCTGTCGAGGTTCATCTCACGATCCTCCGATAGATGCCACAAATGTTTCAACGTGCTCAAGAAATACAACATGCTCCAGTGGAATTCGGAATGCATCGAGGCCTTGAGAGAACTAAAGGATATTTTTCCTCGCCTCCATTCCTCGGCGAAGCAGAACCCGGTGAATATATCCTGATATACTTGGCCGTATTACAGGTCGCAGTAAGTGCAATGCTGTTCCGCGAAAACAAAGGTACACATTCTCCAATCTATTATATTAGCAAGACCCTGGTCGATGCCGAAACGAGGTACCCCCACCTCGAAAAGTTGGCTCTGGCATTGGTCATAGCTTCACAAAAGCTTAGGCCCTATTTTCAATGTCACTCCATATCAGTGGTCACGACCTTCCCCCTAAGAAGCATTCTACATAAGCCCGAACTATCGGGAGACTGGCCAAATGGGCTATAGAATTGAGCGAGCACGATATCACATATCAGCCGCGAACGACGATAAAGTCGCAAGTACTAGCCGACTTCGTCGCTGATTTCAGTGCCAAAATAATGCCTGAAGTCGAGCAGGAAACTTCCCTTACCCGTCCCAACTTACCCGACCTATGGTTCCTATACACCGATGGCGCGTCTAACGCGTCAAGTTCCGGATTGGGACTCGTGGTCGAGGTCCCAGCAGGCGAAGTCATCCGCCATTCCATACGGTGCCTCGATATGACTAACAACGAGGCCGAGAACGAGGCTGTAAGTGCAGGACTAAAGATAGCTCTCAAGTATGGAGCACGACGAGTCGTTGTTCGATGCGATTCACAACTCGTCGTCAACCAAGTCACAAGGACTTTCCAAATCAAGGAGTAGAGGCTACAAAAGTACCAGGCAGAAATTCATAAATTACTGCCAGAATTCGACGAATGCCAACTCTATCAAATACCTCAAGCTCAAAACATCGAGGCAGACGGCCTCGCCAAATTAGCAGCAGCAACCAAAAACATAAGTGGAAAGGAAAACGTGGTCACCATCCTCCACTCTGTAAACTTAACTTGGGATTGGCGCAACCATATTATAACGTATTTGCAGGAGAGAGTACTCCTATCAGAAAAAAAAGAAGACAAAAAGCTTCAAATGCAGGCGGCCAAATATAGCATCATCAACAACGACCTATACAAAAGAACATTTGGAGGTCCCTTGGCAAAATGCTAGGACCAAACCAAACAAGACGCATCCTTGAGGAAGTACACGACGGCTACTACAGTGCCCATACCGGCAGCCGAGCCCTCGTCAGATGCCTCATACAAGCAGGCTATTATTGTCCCACCATGAAGAAAGAAGCCGTCGACTTCGTCAAAAAATGCGAGCAATGCCAGAAATACGCTCCTATGATACACCAAGCGAGCGAGCACCTCCACTCTGTCACATCGCCATGGCCATTAATCAAATGGGGAATGCACATCGTTGGACCACTTCTAGCAGGACGAGGTAATGTATGTTTCCTTTTGGTTTTAACTAACTACTTTTCCAAATGGTTAGAAGGAGGTGCGTTCGCCCAAATACGCGAACAAAAAGTTATCACATTCATATGGAGGAACATCATATGCCGCTTCGGCATCCCCAAAGAGATCAGCTATGATAACGGACCACAGCTCACCGGGAAAAAGACCGTCGAATTCTTCGAAAATGGCACATCAAGCGAATACTCGCCACACCATATCACCCTGTAGGTAATGGCCAAGACTATTCCTCCAACAAAACAATATTAAACATCATGAAGAAGAAACTCGAGGACGCCAAGGGACTGTGGCCAGAACTACTACCAGAAGTGCTACGGTCATACTGCACCATGCCAAAAACGAGCACAAGAGAAACTCCATATTCACTAGTCTATGGGACTGACACAGTGATACCGGTCGAGGTCGGGGAACCAAGCTTGAGATAGTCCAATGAGAGCGGACCAAGCAATGACGAGAACAAAAAGCAAGATCTCGACGAAGCAGAGGAGCGGAGAGATATTTCTTACATAAGAATGATAGCCGAAAAACACCAAGCAGAACAGTATTACAACACAAAGGCCAAAGTCATACCACTTAAGTCGGGGACTATGTACTCAAGGCCAAAACACAGGCGAGCAAAGACCCAAGAGAAGGAAAACTAGAACGAATTGGGACGGACCATACAAAATCACAGCAGCAGCAAACAAAGGACCATTCCAGCTAGAAACAATTTAGGGAAAGATACTACCAAACAATTGGAACGTCGCTCACCTCAAGTACTTCAACTTCTGAAAACGAACGTCCTCTAAATCGTTGTCTTTTTCCCTCACCCGGGTTTTATCCCAATTGGGTTTTATTGGGGAGGTTTTTAATGAGGCGATGAAATGGACGTCTCAAAATTCAAGTATGTGATTCATCGCTCCGCCTATCGACTACTACTCCAGGCCAAACGATGAAGGGACTAGATAGACTGGAACTTCTCAAATGTATGCATGGAACAAACAAAAACATGTAATATTCTCTAATGAATGAATAAACAAAGCAACATACAACATCTTTGAAAACTCCACCAAATCATTCTACATTATACACTTTACGACCTTGCTCGAATTAATTTACATTCGACCTCACTCGAATTACTTTACATTCGACCTCGCTCGAATTACTTTACATTCGACCTCGCTCGAATTACTTTACAGACCTCGCTCGAATTACTTTACATTCGACCTCGCTCGAATTACTTTACATTCGACCTCGCTCGAATCAATTTACATTCGACCTGGCCCGAATCACTTTACATTCGACCTCGCTCGAATCACTTTACATTCTATCTCGCTCGAATCACTTTACATTCTACCTCGCTCGAATCACTTTACATTCTACCTCGCTCGAATCACTTTACATTCAACCTCGCTCGAATCACTTTACATTTGACCTTGCTCGAATCACTTTACATTCGACCTCACTTGAATCAATCAAATCTCGACCTCATTCGAGCTAACTCACATCCGACCTCAAGTCGGTTTGTGCTTGACCTCGCCAAAATCAACATCACAGAGCAAACAAAAAAGAGAATGGGAATCCGAAAACACATAGCAAAAGGTGATTGTTCCATTTCAATTGTTGGATTACAGTACTTTTTACAAAAGGCTCGAGGACACCCTCACAAAAATAGCAAAACAAACAAAAATAAAGTACAAAGGCTTCACGCCACATCGTCCCCATCAGCATACTCTTCATTGTATTAAGGATTAGAGGCAAGCCCATCCACGGTGTCGTCATCATCGTCACCGCCGGGCATACCAGGCTCATAATCCCAAGCTTCACGAGCTGCCCGTGCCTTGACGTGAACGCTTGCAAGCTCTTCCTCGAAAACCTTCCTGGCAGCCCTAAAAGACTTGTACACATCAAAATGGGCCTCATCGTGAACCCACATCTCGTATAACTCCCGTGATACACTTGGATCGGCAGAAGCTTGAGAAGTAGATGATTGGGCCAACCGTTCCTTCTCGTCCTTCAAGATGACAACCTACTCATTCAGCCCAGATAACTCCCCCTTCATATTCCCAACTTGCTCCTCCAACCTCGCCATCTTAATTGCTGACGTCTCCGCCTCACTGGCCCACTTGGAACTAAAAACACGCAGGGCACCCGCCAAAGCTGCTGTCTCCACCACTGTGTCCATCCTGGTGCTATCAACTAGATTCAGCTCTGTGACCCTAGTGCTCAATTCCGTCTTCAAGTCGGCGGCCCTGGCCTCGCTTTGTTCGAGCTCGACCTTCAAGGACGCCACTTCTGCCTGGAGAACTGCATTCTCGGCCATTACCCCTTTACTCAATTCAAGTTCATCTTCCTTAGACCTAAGCGTCTCCTCTAACACGCTGCATCGGCCAATGGCTCTCATGATCTCCTTGTCTTTCCCCTTCAGTTCTTCGTCCCTCTTCTTGATCTCATCGCGCAACACTTGGAATTGGCCATCCTTGCCAACACTCTTGACCATTTTTCTGATACTTGGTACGGTACTCTCTATACTTAGAATCCATCCTCCTATAGAGAGTAACCCTCTCCTCCTCTCGTCGGTCGCGCTCGATCTCCAAGATGAGAGTCTGACGTGCAAAAGAAGGCAAGTCATCCAAAATAAAGCGACACTCATGAAACATATGAAAGCTCAGAAGAAAAGAAGTAAAAACTCACCCGCAAACCCATGCCCGATATGCCTAGGGAAAAGTCTGTATCATTCAGCGTTTGTAACGTCCTGTTCTCAGCCTCCGCACACAATGGAGCAAAGGACGGCGCCTCCCCCTCTGAGTCGACCAGGAGGTTGTAATTCACGGGAATGACTATGTGCCGATTAGGACCTTCCGTCCTTATATCTACACGAGTATCCCTCTCCACGAAAGTCCATACCTCCCCAGGTTCGATGTCTGAGCCAGAATCGACGTCCCCTGCAGGGACATCACTACCTCTCACGGCCGCCGATGAGGGGCCACCTTCAACAGCCCGTATAAGCCCTTCGCCGCTACTAACCCCTCAACCCCAGAAGGCCTCTTCTCTATAGCAACACTCGTCGTAAGAGCTTCCTCCACGGCTGGAAAAGACCCCGACCTCACCTTTAAAGCCATGAATCTCTTCGTCTCCTCATCAACAACGGCCTTCCCGATCTCCATTCTCTGTCTTTTCCTCGGTGATGTTTCCTCGCCACGAGGTGACTCGTTAACAAGACAGAAGATCGGCTGAGAAGAGATCTCATCTGGGATGGCAACGGCTTGAGAGGCGGAGTCCCTCACTTGTGAAGCTTGATCCTGACCTCGTACAGACTCAACTAGAACGAACTCCATCGCGGCAGAGGACACCGCCTAACAAAAGGCAAGCACTAGAGCCTTCGTTTTTTTGGAAACCAGGCGACCTAGCACCAAAGGAAGATCACGTCAAAAGATGATAGAGAACGAGGATAAGTCAAAAAGTAGAACACTTACGGGATGGAATCTTGGGCCTGAAGCACTTATGGAAGGACGCCCAATCTCGGATCCCCACGGTGTGGGTAACATGCGAGTCACCAAATCTTCAATATCCAAGACGAGGGAAGGAGAGTGCCTCACAACTGAAAACAAGGAAACCATGAGTGGGTCAAAGAGTGAAAGAAAAAGAGGAAGTAGAGAGAAAATAGTAAATGATATGACGAGATACTTACGATTGTAGTTCCACCGCTCAAGGAACCCGGTCGGGTCCGCCACTAGATGATCAGTTCTGACGAAGAAGTATTTACGCCAGAGCCATCGATTTGCTTTGTCATACATCCCGGCCTCCAACCCCTTGGTTCCACGAAGCCATAGGTGTATTAGAGTGCCTCTATAAAAACTAGGCGAGAACATGTGCAACAGGTGGCAGATGTCGACCTCACAGCTGGCTAGCTCTGCGTACTTCGCCAACATCAGGAAAAACCTTATATAAATAAGGGGAGAGCTATGCCGGACAGACGCCGTAAAAGAGGCAGAATTCCTCCGCTGACCAGGGGATAGGAAAAGAATAACCTATTAGAAATGGATATACATAAAAGGCACAAAACCCTGGCCGATGAACCTGTACTATATCACCTCCCGCCAGAATAATTTCGACGTGAGGAGGAATGCGATATTTAGATCGCAGGTCGGCTAGTTCATCTGGCCCCATCTCAGAAAGCTCAGGAGCACGAGCGGGAGAAGGTTCTTTGGGTATGTCGTTCCTGACCAAAGGATTTTTAGGAACCACTTCCTCTACGGTGGGGAAGCTGTCTTCTTCCTCAACCATGGATTCCTCACCGCTGGGAGGAATGGCCATCGATAAAGGAGTGGCATCGGGAACTCCATCGTGAATATGAGGAGACGTTGACATACCGACACAGTAAAGTTTGTACAATGGAGTAAGAGAAAGAAACCGAAAACTGAAAGTGAATAAACTGCGAGAAATGGTGGTGAAACTGCGAGAAATGGAGAAGAAGATCAAAGAGTAAACATATGCTTACAAAGAGGGAAGTTGTGAAAGTTTCAAATGAGAAACCCCCACCCCCTCTATTTATAGGGTTGGGTGGCATCAGAATCGAGACAAAGAGTCGTCAATGGCACAAAAATCGATGCGACAGCAACACAGACTCTGAATGGGGAAGACGCGTAAAGATGACGCGCGTGGCTATGACATCATTCTTCGTCACCTATACCAATCGCATCCCCACTGACAACCGCCATCAAGGACGTGCAAGATCACGACCTCAACAAGCGGAGGGACTAATTGTATTGGTCAAAATTTGGATTGGATCTAATGGCTGTAATAGGCATGGTCGAAGCTTAAACCGACCATGGCTTAATGACGAGGAGTCGGCTTAAGGAGGGTTAATGCCGAGGTTGAGTGAAAAACATGTGAAAATAACGGTCGTATTAATTTAGGGTAGAGCAAAGGAATATTCCATTGAATATTCCTTCGGTTGTACTTTTTAGGGTTTCTTAAGAATATCCCCTATAATATGAAGAGATAAAGAACAAAAGGAATCATCACTATTTTATAAGAGCACACTTGTAAAGGTTGACTACAAAGAATATATACAAAGCTTGTCTTGTCCACTGATTCGGCTGCTCTAGTTATATCTTTTCGTTCGCAAGATCCAAGAGTCTCGTATTCATCTCCATTTCATATTATCCCACGTTGTTGTCAGGAAGGAAAATCATCCAAGTCACCTAATATTTGGGTGACGAATTCATCATTATTACATTTATTGCCATTATCTGCATTCATTCCACACACTCTTTATTGCATTCATTGACACTCACTGGGCACTGTTAATCAACATTTAATACTTTCGGACGTGGTCCTACATTGTTAATACACTAAATCTTCAGATCTAGTAGTTATTATCTTTAACTAGGATTCACCCTCTATTTCTCACTAATTCGTTTTAAGAAAAGGTTATCACTTTTTTGGTAAAACAGTACTGTTGGGTAATAGTGATAGTTTTTAGAACTTGTGGATATAAGTCATGATTTCATGTTTTTTCAAAAAAAAAAAAAGTGAAATGCGTTCTGAAAACTTATGTCCAAAAACACATTTTCATATTCAAAATCAAACTTCACCCAAATCAAATTTTTCAAAACAAAGTTGGGAATCTATAACCGAACGCTAGCTATATACTTTCAACTTGCAAAGCTCCCCTTTCTTATCATGGCATAACGTATTAAAATGGTTTTCCACCTTATTGTTTTTATTCACTTTCCTCTTTGTTTTATCGATTTCAAGATTATATCACTGTTAATTCTAAAGGAGAATGACCAAACACTATTCATTGTCACATTCCTCAACGAGAATATGATTCTATCTCTACAAGAATTAGCATAAGATATGAAATCTCTAATTACATTTCATTTCTTTCGAGGCAACCTAAGACAGACGAGAACAAAAACAAAGTTTGAGTCCTTGATTTTCATATTTGCAGAACGAAAATGGAAGGAATATAAGTAGAGACTTTATAATCGTTCTTTTCAATGTCGATGATAGCAGAGAGAGAACAGGGACTTCAATCCAACAGACCACACTTCTGAAACTCTCATTCACCGTACACCAACAGTAAATTCTAGTGATCATACTTCTGAAATTCCCACTCGCTGTTATCTTACTCAAGCTGAATACCAGCTTAGAATGGAAATAACACATTCAAGTGACGGCAAATGTCAAGTATCTAATGATACAAAAGACATGCAAAGCATAGAGCTGGAGCAATGCCAAATTTAATATTCTCTGCCAATAGCAACTTATTAACACTCGCTACAACAAATTAAAGTCTTGAGGGAAAGGTTTGATATGAAGATCCTTTTCATGTGGTTGTGCCTTATCCGCCTGCACCTCTACTGTACAAACAATTAATGCAATTATCGTATACATTCAGCTAACAGACTTTAGTATAACACATTAATTAATCAAAGGTAGAAAAATGCAGAATTATATCTGGTGAGTCAGCGTAACTTAAAGGAAAAATATTAACATATATACTTGTTAGCTCGGAAATATACAAGTGGATGACCAGCTGAACGATGAAATGTTTTAATACCATCAACAAATGCCATGCATATCCCATGTGGAAAGGCATAAACAAGCAAGTAAAAGATCATGTGGCCAAATATTTGAATGGTCAGCAAGTTAAAGTTGTGCATCAGAGGCTTAGTGACCTAGTTCAAGATATAGAGATACCATAGTAGAAATGGGAGATGATTAATATAGGTCTGCCTCGCACATACCGTAAGCATGATTCAATTTGAGTTATCATAGACCGACTCACAAAGTCCGCCCATTTCCTACCAGTAAAGAGGACAGATTCTGTAGAGCAGTATGCGCAGTTGTACATCAAAGAAATAGTCTGATTGCATTTTACTCCAGTTTCAATCATATCTGACAGAGGCCCTCAATTCACGACACATTTTTGTCAAGCATTTCAGAAAAGATTAGATACGAAGGTCAATTTGATTGGCACGCATTGTAATGTATATTTTATTAAGGTTTTGTCCCATGTCGTTGAGACTCACTAAGTACAATGGATGGTACTGACAATCTCTTTTGAGAACCTGTACTGGCCTGCGGTATAACGTAGGAACCGGTTTTGCAGGCGAGCAGGCTACACGTTAGGACTTCCCTCACTTCCGGTGCTATTGGTGAGCTCCGATGTAGTTCGTGGAGTATTCCTTTGAACCGTCATTATTTAGCTATTTCTTTGTTTACTTGGAGAGCTGGCCAGAAAATCTCATGTCTTGAGCAGTGCGTAAGTTTATCAGTAGAGGCTTCATAGACACAGTCGGTGGGTTAAGATTCAGGTGTTTTTGATAATAACTTTGTAGTATTTCAGTAGTTACTACAAATAAAGTTTTGGAGTTGGTTTATTTTAGATATTAAAATTAATTAAAAGTATTTTATTAAAGTATTGCCTTGTTGTACATAAATTTTGAAGTTATAGTAGTTTTGATAAGTGCACATGGTTCACTCGGTCAAATTTAACGATCAGATGTCGATCACGACTTGTTCAAAAAATGGATCGTGACAAAAGTATTTTACTACATTAAAGTGACGTAAACTTAAAGACAAAAGGTATTAATTGATTGACTACGTTTTTAACTGTCACAAAGATTCGGTAAATGACTAGAAATTAATTTCTTAAAAGCTATTTTTTATTTTTTTCTTAAATAGCATATATTTAAAGGACATCTTGGAGATTTCCTTCAAGTTACGTCAAAGTGTAAGAGGAAATATTTAAAATGTGCGAAGTAGTTCTATTTCCAATGTTTTAAAAGACTTTTTTGGGTCGGGCCGGAACACTAACAAAACGCCTTGAGACTTATATATGAGGTTTAGTTCTGTAAGACTTATGCCCCCAAGCGTCCGATTGTGCGCCTTAAACATGCCTAACGCTCAACGCTCGGAACTTGCCCCACAATTCCTATGCATATCATGTGTTGAATTCACTAATTAGCACTATTGACTTGCAAAATCCTTCAGCAAATGAATGATTAAATTTCTTTTAACTCAAATAACAAATTATATTATTGCATATTTACTAATTGAGAGTATTGTGGGGTGAATATCATTTGAATATCTCTTCTGAAAATAGATACTCAAAATTTATATCTTTACTTGATAGATCTTCATGTCTTAGTTCTATGTCTCATTAAATTATCATATATTTATTATTTTACTCTTTAAAAATAATTTTATATTTTTCATGAAGGAGTAATATTTTAAATTACAGTATTGATAAAATTTGTTGAGTATTTACTTTTAAGGAGATATTGATAATATTTTTTAAGAAATTATGATTTTCAATCGTTTGAAAGTTAAGACGTCGTAGTAAATTTATATTTCATAGTAATGTTAAGAGTATTGCATTATTTATACTTGTAAAACTTGCTAGATGTTTTTTTTTATAAGAGTTTCTTAAATTCTTTTTAGTTTTCATGAACTTTTAATGTCTTTTATATCTTTTTTGTTATAATGCTATATTATTAATTCATAAATTTAAAAAATTAAAGACCCATGGGGCTTACGTCCCTTGTCTCGAGGCTTTCGTCTCGCCCGTATTAAGTAAAACACTCCGTCTAAGAGATGGCTTTTAAAGCACTGATTTTCAACTGCTCAAGTTAATTTTGGTATATTAAAGTGAAGTACGTAAGAACAACGAAAAATAATTTAAAGGGTAATTTTTTGACTAAATTTTACCTATTTTCCAAATGTATATTAATGGATATCTTGAAAGCTTCCTCTAAGTTACGTAAAATATCCAAGAGGAAAAGGTTTATAAAATGTTAAGAATATATACTTCTATTTCCAATTGCTCAAGTTTTATATATCCAAATTAATAAAAAGGGAAACAATGACAAATATGAATAAGTAAAGGATCTGCTCTAAATTAATACTTTCTCTATCCCAATGTATGCGGCGGAGCTTAGATTTCAAGAGTCAACAACAATAACAACAAATCCTGTTTAATCCCATAACGAGGTCTGGACAAACTTCTTAATTTAAACCGTGTATTCAAACATGAAATTTTAATTGTTTTTTAAATAAAAGTTATATATTAGAAAACTATGTAAAAATTATATATATATATATATAAATATATATATATATATAACATAAATTGGGACAAGAGAGTACTAACATGAAACACTACGGACATCATTGTCAACAGGATCATTGTACTGTACGATATGTGCTTAAGAAATTAGCTTGTACTAAACTATTGATTAGAGGTTTCAATCGTACGAAAGATAAAAAAACATTTAATTTGATTTTCTTTAGTTTCATGATAATAATGTCCAAATCAATTTACGTGCACTATTCAAAATTCCACTAGAAATTTTCGCTTTGCATGAATGTGTACCTTCACTCATATAAACTACATATATTAATAAACTATAATTAAGTGAGAAAAGTACATATCATACATTTATTGATTTGCTATAAAATCTTAATGTAAATGAATTTTTAACTTGTTCAGAATTACCATCACTAATCATCAGTAGAAAAAAGTTGCTTTTAAATTCTTTGATAATTGAATAGAATCCTTTTCCTGGAACAGAACAAGTATTTCAACTGGATATTGCTGTTTAACACCAATTGTCGCTTTGGCCGAGTGGTTAAGGCGTGTGCCTGCTAAGTACATGGGGTTTCCCCGCGAGAGTTCGAATCTCTCAGGCGACGTATACCTTTTGTTCTTCTTTTGTTCATCAATAAATACTTGGCATGCTCTAATTTTGAAGTGGATTTAAGGCTCAAGTCCCAAACTTCTGATTATCTATCAAGTAACATACTGTAGTCAGAGGCGGACCCATCTGTATATATATACGCATGTACTTTGAAAATGGTTAATTTAAAGCAGTTGGCACCCTGAACACTAAAAGCATTTAGGGGGCACTGGTTAACCAGAATAATATGTTCCCGTAGCGTAAAAGTTCTGGATCCGCCTTTGACTGTAACCAACCAATGTTTTATTTGATCCATGCATTTTTAGCACAGATAAGAAAATATACTAGGTGGTTTTTTCTATCTGTCTAAACTTTAATGGATAAAGTTGCTCAATACCTGTGCTAATGAGAGACAACATGTAACTCGTGAAATTAGTTGAGATGTTCGGATGACACGGTTATCCAAAACAAATTATTTGATCGAGAAAATAGGTCTCGCATTATGTGAATCTCCTATTTCATGATTTCAAGGAGTATTGGATCATTTGTATGGTTATCTTCTATTAATAAATGAAAATAAAGTACAGTTATATAATATCACTAAAAGAAAGCCAGATTGCAAACACTCTTTTGTGTATATTTTGCACGCATATATGACTAAACAAGAAAGCCTGTTGCAAACCCCTACAACACTTGTGATATATATATATATATATATATACACACACAAATATTAGATTTCATTTATTTTTGAATTAGTAATTTGGGACAAGTCTTAACATTATTATGAGTTCATTGACAGCATAAGGTCGTCCATGAGATGTTCACACACATGTCATTCAATTGCAACTTGTATGCGGTATGTCACGTGTGTAATTGTATCCAAAAATTTTTTATAGTACTAAGCTATAGAGAACAACTAAAATAAATAAATAAATAACAAACGACTAAGATAGACAAAGGAAATATTGTTTCCAAAATCAAAATTTTTTGATGATCTGGTCAACACCTCCTTAATACGAAGAAGGTAAGTGAAAAATATTAATGAATAGATCTAGCAAAAGAGTAGTACTTACACACAGTGATTTTTGCTATTAAAACGCTCGAACACACAACTATCACAACTGATAGTAAGCCCTATAATAATAATAAAAAAAAACAAATCAAGAAAAGTGTCAATAACAGGCAACCACATCCTAAAAAAATAAATAATATTCAAAATTACAATAGTAAAAAATATTTTTATATTGTTTATATCTTACCTCAAATTCAAAGATTAAATAAATCCAATAAAAAAGTTCTACCCTAAAATACCAAGAGAAAAGTAGTACAATACAGAGCCTTAAACTTTTTTTGTATTCATTGGTTTGGGTAAACATTGAATACAGTTACAAGAGTTGGCAATATTGGGCTTGCTTATTAATGGAGTATATAAATATTTGAAAGTAAAATATGTCAAGGAGGAATCTTGGTGTAGCACGTTAATATTTGAACAAACCTAAGCAGATAATGACTATTCTTTCTAGGAGTATTTGTTTTATGAACATAAGCTACAATTTCTGGATAGACAAAGCATTGTTTTCATCTGAAATTGGAACACCCAAAGTAAATGAAAAAAACCGATAAAATAGTTCTAGGAAAATAAAAGTAGGAGCACTTTAGATCTAAATTAGGAACATTCAAAGTAGATGAAAAAACTGATAAAGTAATTCTTGGTATAAGTTTAAATGAACAATAATGGCACATACAAAAAAATTTCAGCATAAATTCGAAAAGGAGATTAGAAATTTTTTTTACCAAGCTAGTTAAGAAGATAAATTAAATTTACAAAAGAGTGAAGGAGATGAAAGTGAGTGTGAGCAAAGATGATGAAAGTGACTTAAAAAGTAAATGAGATAAAGTGAATGGGCCCTCATCACAAGCACTTCCTCTTACACTCTCTTCTTTGTCTCACAACTCTCAAAAAGAAAAAAAATATTCAAATAAAAAAGAAACAAAGGAGTCCCCAAAACTTTGATGCAAAAACCAAGCAAAAAGATCAGACTTTTTCCTTCTTCAAACTCCCCCATTCATCATCCAACAATTGTAATAAATATATAGGTAAATCTATCTCATTTTTCGTCAAGAATGCAAGTCTTAGCTCTTTGCTCCTTCTCTTTCATGTATATTTTGGTTTTTCCAAATATATATATATATATATATCACACCCAATAATTCCGAAAAAATATCCCAAAAAAAAAGAAGGAAAAAGATTAAACCCCATTAGAGAAAATTCCAAGAAAATGAAAGAGATCGTGATAGAGAAAAATTCCATGGATGAACTTTTAGCTATATTGGGCTTTAAGGTTAAATCTTCAGATCTTCACAAGAATCCTTCTGAAATCGGAACATTCAAAGTGATGGAAAAAACTGATAAAGTAATTTTTGCTAGAAGTTTAAATGTACAATAATCTACAAAAAAATTACAGCATAAAATCGGAAAGGAGATAAGAAAAATATTTACCAAGCTACTTGAGAAGATGAATCAAACTTACCAAAGAGTGAAGTTTTGGTAAAGGAGATGAAAGTTAGAAGATGAAAGTGACTTGCTCAGTCTAAATGAGATAAAATGTCGGCAATGTAGATGAAGTGACTTGCAGAGTACCTTTTCTAGAATAGTGTAGATGTATTCTATGTTTCCAAGTCCATTAGTTTATTATTTTTAGTAAAAAATAAAACATATTACTGAAAATAATAATAAAATAAGAGGGTATAATGACTAATTTGCCCTTGGTCGACTATTCTTAGCTTTTCTATATAATAGAAAAATATATATACGAATATTAGATTTCATTTATTTTTGAATTAGTAATTTGGGACAAGTCTTAGTATTATTATGAGTTCATTGACGGCATAAAGTCGTCCATGAGATGTTCACACGCATGTCATTCAAGTGCAAGTCATATGTGGGGTGTCACGTGTGTAATTGTATCCAAAAATTATATCCCTTCCAAAAAATTATAGTATTAAGCTATTGAGAAGGTGTGTTTATTCTAATTGTGGATACCTCCTAAACTATTCATATTTATTGAAATGTCTTGAAAAACCACTGAGATAATTAAGTATTTTCAACTTGCAAAGCTCGCATTTCTTATCATGGCATAATGTATTTAAATGGTTTTCCCCATTCTTATTGTTTTTATTTACTTTCCTTTTTGTTTTTCTCGATTTCAAGATTATATCACTGTTCATTGTCAATACTCAATGACCAATACTATTCATTGTCACATTCCTCAATGAGAATATGATTCTATCTCTACAAGAATTAGCATAAGATATGAAATCTCTAATTACATTTCATTTCTTTCGAGGCAACCTAAGACAGACGAGAACAAAAACAAAGTTTGAGTCCTTGATTTTCATATTTGCAGAACGAAAATGGAAGGAATATAAGTAGACAGTTCTTTTCAACGTCGATGAGAGCAGAGAGAGAACAGGGACCTTCAACCAACAGACCATACTTCTGAAATTCCCATTCACTGTCTGAAACTCCCACTCGCTGTTATCTGAAAGATAGAACAATCATACATATACTTATGATGTAACATACTATAGTGGCATTTGCATTCAAAGACAGCAACGTACAACATACGACTAATGCAATGGAAGTGGAATGCATGGTTGCAAACACCTACAGCGATCAGCAGATATGACAAACAATGAACTTGAGGATGATATTTGTCTTACCTTGTCAAGAGTGACTCAAGGAACTTAGTGGTCATTTCTAGAGGATGAGATTTGTGTTAAACACAGATGAATACCAGCTTAGAATGGAAATAACAGATTCAAGTGACGGCAAATGTCAAGTATCAAATGATACAAAAGACATGCAAAACATAGAGCTGGAGCAATTCCAAATTTAATATTCTCTGCCAATAGCAACTTATTAACACTCGTGATGTTTTAGACGTCAATACTAGAAGATAGGTTACTTTGTGTTGTACCCAAATTTTGAGTGATGTCTCAATAGAAGAACCTGGTTCTTCTTGATGTACCTACTTCTACTGTTGCGGAATATTAAAAGCAGTAAAGTAAAAACACAAAGATTTTTACGTGGAAAATACCTGGCTCAAAAGGTGAAAAAAACCACGACCTACTCTTCAGTAGGATTTGCTCAAACTCTTCACTAAAAACTCTGAGCCAAACGGACTTACAAAATAAACTCTTTTGTAATCCTAGGACTAACTCTAATCCCTTTGTGGTAACTAGCCCCCAGCTAATTTCTACAAGCCTCAAATTAACTCTAACTTGAACAATGCGTACCTATTACAATTGCTTCTATGAAAGTTGAATGATACAATATTAAAACTCCTACTACAATCAAATAGACTCAATAATTAATCAGATGGAATTGGTTCTTCTAGTTAAATTGTAGCCTTTTAATCGCACAATGACTCTGCTAGCAAATTGACTCTGGGAACTTTGCTTTCAGAATTTTGATTCACTTCAGCTTTTGTGCGTCTGTCATTCAAGCAGAAATACATCAAGTATTTATAGAGTCAGTTGAGCTTGTCGTCCAATTCTAGTCCGACTCTACCTGAGTGAACAAATTCGTACCAAACTCAACTTCCTTTCTTTTGTTATTTTCCTTGCTGAATTCGACTTCAATCTTCTCATCAGTTTGCAATCTTTTCGCATTAAGAGACAATCTCTTGGTTCATTGATATTTCATATTCACAAATATCTCCTATGCATATATGGTTCATGTGCCAGCTATTCAGTTCAAGATGTGTGCTCTGATGGACCTGGTTCAACTGGTCAACCATTTGTCAATCTTCAAAACTATGAAGTGACATGGGTCAACAAATTCTCCCTTTTTGATGATGACAAACTCTGTGCTTAATCCTGTATACACTTCAAATACTTTGGATGATTTTAAGCATTAATCATAGAGAATCCAGGTTCATTAGGTTATAAATATCACTTTTAAAAAAAATTTTTTATTGAAAAAGTTCAGCACATATCTTCCCCCTTTTGGCATCATCAAAAAGTTTGCAAAATGGTATACTTACCAGATTTATTAATTATTACTCATGGCCATTGAGGCAACTACAGGTGCAAAGCATGATTAATCAACACAAGAAGCCAATAAATGTAAGCTAACTAAGAAATTGAGACAAGGCAATAACTAGAAGCAAAATTCATTGATTAGTAACGATTATCAACCACCATACAGAAAAACAAAAACAAACCAACCATGAGCAAAAAACAGATTAAAACTAACTGAAACTGAATAACTGGTCTAAAGAGGGGTTTTGGAAGCTCTGGAAAGCCTAATTATGGGAAGGTGCAGAGGAGGTTGTGGTCTTGGATTGTAGGAGAGAAAGCATCTGCTGAAGAACACCCTCGTTCTTTTCTTTCTCCTTTGCTAATTCAGCCCTAAGAGCATCCNTTGGAGATGGAAACCGAGCTAAATGGATGCATGAACGTCGAAAATACGATCAAGAGTCGAAAAGGAGTGACCCGGACTATAGCCGAGCGTTTTGGCCTTAAAGCCAGGCCAACCCGGGCGTTAGTGGGGCGTTTGTCCCCTAAAGCCAGGGTCAGCCTGGCGTTAGTGGGGCGTTAGATCCCTAAAGCCAGGTCTGCCCTGGCTTTAAGGGGGCGTTTGAGCCCAAACGCCTGGGTCCCGAGATCTGGTCAATTCCGAATTTTAAAGAGTTTTAAGTGTTTCCCGGTTGAAATAGAAGTCTCCTACATGTTTAGGGTTTATCCCAAACATAGAAATAGACTCAAAAACACAACTTGAAGAGGAGGGAAGCCATTGAAGTGAAGAAAAACCTGTGGATTATCAGTCAGTGAAGAAAACATTGATTTTTATAGCTTTTATTCATTATTTTGTAGTTCAATTATGAAAGTTATTTTAGAATTGATTCTTATGAATATGAGTAGCTAAGTTTCTTAATCTAGGGTTTTGGTAGAACCCGTTGGGGGATAAACTTATTGTGATATTAATATAGTTTTGATNATAACTTGAGAGAGTGTGTATACTAAATTATCATAATTACTTGAGAGAGATTTATGGTTGATAGAGTGTTCATGATTAATAGAGAAAACTAATCAAACTATAAGAAGTATCCGAGAAGGAAGTTCACAAATGGGGGAAACCATAACCTTAGACCTTTATCATAATTGTTTACAACATATTGTTAGTAATTGTTAGTTATTATTATTGTCAGTAGAATTAGTAAAACATCACCAATTTATATTAAAAAGTCTTGAGAGAATTGATTGAGTAAAAGTTGCGTATTCTAAAGACTTGATTGATACGTAAATTCCTTGTGGGATCGACTCTGGGCATAATACCCCGGATTATATTTGCAACGCCCGTTTAGTCTTTTATAAGACATAGTTGAGCGTGATCAAATTTTGGCGCCGTTGCCGGGGAATTAACGGTATTATCAATTGGGTTGGAAGAAATACAAAATTCTTAAATATTGTCAATTTTCTTTAAATTTTCTTTTTTACATTGAAAGTTTAACGTTTGCTAACGTGTTGCAGGTGCATGACTAGAAACTCATCGAGGACTGGTGAAATAGTTGAAGCCTTATTAGACCCCGAGAAAGTTTTCAAGGCCCTAAACTGGACCAACCGGAAAAGCAAACATCAACCACCAATTGAACAAATTGAAACCGACATGGAAGATCCACACAACCAGAACAATAATGGGGATGATGTGGTAGACCCAGTTGCTCAAATAGGGGCATAGGCTCCCTTATATGACTGGGCACAACCCACGACTGAGAATTTGGCCACTGCAATACTGGTCCCTAGATACAGGCCGAGTCCTTCCAGATAACAAATAATATGCTACACTTATTGCAGAACAAAGGGATATTCTCAGGGTCATACATCGAACACCCCCAACAATATTTGAAAAACTTCCTGTCAATTTGCAAAACACAGAGGCAGCCAAACGTCACTCAGGAGGCAATAAAACTGTTGTTGTTTCCATTCTCAGTGACTGGCGCTGCCCAGACTTGGCTAAACTCACTCCCCATCAATTCCATTACCACATGGGAGGAGTTAGTCAAACAGTTCGTGAACAAGTTTCATCCAACCAACAAGACTGCTCAACAAATTGATGAAATCTTGAGCTTCAGACAGAAACCAGTTGAAACACTGCAAGAGACATGGGAACGATTTAAGGGGATGCTGGTTATCTGTCCACATCATGGTATTCCAGAGCAA
Organism: Nicotiana paniculata; assembly: GCA_005239505.1. NCBI lineage: Eukaryota > Viridiplantae > Streptophyta > Magnoliopsida > Solanales > Solanaceae > Nicotiana > Nicotiana paniculata. Next base: position 41,653 of record ML309509.1, read on the forward strand.
ATGTTGGGGCAGCATTTTTATATGGGTTTGGCTGATACTGTTAAAGCAAATGTTGATGCTTCGGCTGGTGGAGCATTCTTGAGCAAAACGTGGAGAGAAAGTCAAATCTTACTTGATAAAATGGCACAGAATTCAGGATGGACAACAAGGAATGCACCCATTACTCCTTTATTTCACTCAATGCCATTCGATCCATCTAATACTATTGCAGAGAATGTGGCCACCTTGATAACACAGATAAGTATACTGACTAAGAAGGTGGAAGAATCAGGACAAAAGCAGCAGCTACACATCGTAGACACAACCAATGGGGGATTATGCACATCTTGCATTAGTCAACCACTTGGTAATCACTGGAATGCAGAATGTCATCACCCTCCTTATCCAGAAAATATGAATTATGTGTCGAATTATGGAAGCCAGAGACAAGGGGAGCAGAACTGGGGTCAGCAAGTTCAACCATATAGACCAGCCCACCAACAATAGAACAGTGGAAATATGGGTGTCAGGGGACAACAAGGTAATACAGCACCGTATCAAAGGCCACAAGGTTATAACCATCAGAATCAACAACAAGCATACTACCCTCCTCAGCATCAACAGGGGGGAAAGCAAGAAGATGGGTTTTCCAGGTTAGAAGCTATGATGCAGCAGGTTATTGGGTCAAATGCCAAAATCAGTGAGAGAGTAGATGTACATGATGCAGCTATTAAAAATATTGAAGTACAGTTGGGCCGGATATCTATGGCAGTGAACAATCGTCCTCCTGGAACTTTACCTGCAGATACTTAGGTAAATCCTATGGACCAGGGCCCAAGGAAGCTTATGGCAGTGACTCTCTACAGTAGTATAGACTTAAACTTGGAACGGGAGAGAGCTCGTGAAAGTAGACAGGACGAGACACTGGTACCCAATACGATTGAACTTGATGATTCAACAAACTTGACCAAGGTAACAGTGCAACCTACTGAAGGAGAACCCAGTGCACAGAGTGAGACTGAAAAAGAAGTGGAGATAGCCCAGAAGCCGGTAGTTGAGGTGGTGGCTAAGAAAGAAAAGTCCTAAATCACTGGGAAAAAGAGACTGCCCGCTCCATTCCCTCAGAGGCTGGCCAAATACCAAAAGGATGAACAATACAAAAAGTTCTTGGACATGCTAAAGCAAATACAGGTAAATAACCCATTTATTGATGTGTTGAAGGAAATGCCTGGTTACGCTAAAATGATGAAGGACTTGATGTCCAGAAAAGTTGACTTCCAAGATCTGGCTACTATCGCCCTTACTCAGACTTGTAGTGCGGTGGTGACACGCCCTATTGCTGAAAAGTTGTCTGACCCATTTTACAATTCCTTGTACCGTTGGCAACTTAGCCTTCACCAAAGCTCTATGTGACTTGGGGGACAGCATTAATCTGATGCCGCTGGCCATATATAAAAGACTGGGGATTGGTAGAGCTAGGGCCACCTCCATGTTGATACAACTTGTTGATAGGACAGTGAAAAGACCGTCGGGTATTCTGGATGATGTATTGGTGCAAGTGGGGAAGTTTGTATTTCCTGCTGATTTTGTGATATTAGACTGCAAAGTGGATGAGGAAATTCACATAATCTTGGGAAGTCCATTTTTGGCTACAAGCAGAGCTCTTATCGATTGTGAGACTGGTGAACTTAAGATGAGGCTCAATGATGAAGAAATCACTTTCAACGTGCAGAAGTCTATGAGGCGACCTAGTGAGTTCGCCAACTGCTCTCTTATTGATGCTGTGAATGTGATCCCAGAAAAAGATGATGCATCCCTGACTGTTGGGGACCCTTTGGATGAATGTTTGATGAATTTAGATGATATGAACGGTGAAGAACTGGCAGATTGGGTGTTAGCACTTGAGGAAAAATGGGTATGGCCAAATGATCTCGAGTTTGAGTCACTATACGTAGAGGAAAGAGAGAACCCGCCGGACAAGCCATCTATTGAAGAACCACCCAGGTTGGAACTGAAATCGGATGATGTCGATATGGTAGAAAAGATACGAGAGTTAACCAAGGACACCGATGATACATATTTTGTTGAATCTAGTGTCATTATTGTTGAGGATGTTGGTACACACTCCAACCATTTTTTCACATTGTGTTGGGATGATGATATGCAAATAGAGTTATCCGAACCACCTGATGAGTTGAGGGATAAAGAACAAGATGCCTACATTCTGGAATTCTTCTTGCCAGAAAGTAGGGAGTACACATTTCGTCGAAAGGCCAAGAAGCGCAGATTACTACATTGTTTTATTGGGCCAGGCAGATTTGTTCCACCACCCCAGGAGCATGATCATAGAGCAGATTCAAAACTTGGGATCCAATTCATAAGTTCAAAGTGGAGGCATAAAGTGATTCAAGCGGATGCTCGAAGGAGCAGGGGAAGCAAAACTAATGGAAAGGATGGCGAAGCTACTTGGATCAGGGAGTTTCTTGCACCTTACTTTTATTTCTTATTTTGTCTATATGTGATGCACTGAGGACACTGCATGATTTAAGTGTGGGGTGTTGTACATATTTGTTGTGATTTGTTGTGTTTAGTGTGCTTTCTTGTTAGTAGTTTTAGCTTTTCTTGTTAGTAAGTTTTTCTTTTAGGTAGAACAAAACAGAAAAAAAAAATTAGAAATATGTGGACTCTTCCCGATGATGGATCTCTTAGACAGTTCTCTTGAGGGAAGTAAGTCTAAAGAAAATACCAAAAAGATTTTTGTTTTAGGTAGTGTAGTAACCCCTTGGTTTTTCTTTGGACCACGGTTCTTTTCCAAGGGTTTTTAATTGAACCGGGTGTAGGTAGTTTT
>MDKI01126835.1:0-32630 GCA_005239505.1 Nicotiana paniculata
AATATTTACATCGAAAATAGTATAGAATTTGGGTGTGGTCAAAAAATAGTTGTTCACACTTCCGGCTAGTCTATCCAACATATGATCAAGAAATGGAAGCGAAAAAATGGTCTTTCTGAGTCACTTTATTGAGCTTCCTATAATCCATGCATACTCTTCAACCGGTGACAGTTCTTGTGGGGATCAATTCATTTTTATCATTTGTAATCACAGTCATGCCCCCTTCTTTTGGACACATTGTACCGGTGAAGTCCATGAACTATCAGAAATGGGGTAGACAACCCCTGCATCCAACCATTTGATGATCTCTTTCTTGACTACCTCTTGCATGGCCTTATTTAACCTTCTTTAATGTTCCACGGAGGGTTTGGCATCATCCTCCAATATGATTTTGTGCATGCAAAAGGCGGGGCTTATACCCCGAATATCCACCAACGTCCAACCTATTGACTTCTTCCTCCTTTGGAGTACTGCAAGGGTGGAATCTACCTGCACGTTAGTAAAGCACAAAGAAAGAATAACAGGTAAAGTGGAACAAGGGCCTAAGAACTCATACCTGAGGTGTGAAGGCTAAGTCTTCAACTCCAATGTGGGGGGCTGCTCGATTGAGGGCTTTGTTGGTGGAATCTTCCGGTTCTCAAGGTCCAAGGAAAGTTTTTAGGGCCCATATGTATATGATCCCATCCCTTGAAAAGCATTGACACATTCTACCAAGCCTTCCTTCTCATCCTCATCATGATTCAATAACACAACTTTCAATGGGTCTTCCACATTAATCACAGTACTTGTGTCATCAACAATTACTTCGGTCACAAGATCCATGAAGGAACACACTTCGTTGCTATTAGGCTGCCTCATTGACTTACAAACATGGAACACAACTTTTTTATTGCCTACCCGGAAGGTGAGCTCCCCAGCTTCCACATCAACTAAGGCCTTCCCTGTATCTAGTAAAGGTCTCCCCAAAATGGTTGGCACCTCATAGTCAAACTCACAATCAAGTATCACAAAACTTTGCAGGAAGTATGAACTTGTCGACCCGAACTAGAACGTCATCAATTATCACCAATGGCCTCTTCATTGTCTGGTACGCCATTTTCAACCTCATGGATGTGGATCTTGGTTTCCCAATCCCTAGTTTCTTGAACACAGAATATGTCATCAAGTTAATTCTCACTCCCAAGTCACACAAAGCTTTGGAAAAATCGGCACTACCAATAGTGCATGGAATTGTAAAGGAACTGGGGTCTTCTAACTTTCGAGCCATGGAATGCACAATGGAATTCACTTGATGTGTCATTTTGATCATTTCACAGTTCATTGATTTCTTCTTCGTCACCAAGTCTTTCATGAACTTGGCATATCCCGACATTTGTACTAAGGCTTCAACCAGTGGCACATTTATGGACAAACTTTTAATCATATCAATGAATTTATTGAATTGATTCTCATTGTTTTGCTTTGCGAGCCTTTGAAGATATGGTGGAGGAGTCCTTGGCAAAGGAGCCTTGGCTTTGGGCATTACCGGATCTAGTATGTCTATCACATGTTCGCTAGACGGGTTCACATCATCTTGTGTCTCCTCCACATTTGCATCAATGTCTATCCTCACTTCATCATTTTCTTGAAAATCATTGCTTGGCTCATCATCATTTTGCACCAACACATCATCATTCACGTTCTTGCTTGAGTTTGAGGTACTAGCAACCACCTCTCCCACTTTTTGTTGTCACCGCCATAGCATGACCCGTATTGTTCCCACCCCTCGGGTTCACCACCGTATCACTTGGTAGTGCCTCCTTAGGGAGAGTATTCAAGTCTTGAGAAATTTGGCCTAGTTGGACTTCAAAGTTGCAGATGGAAGTGTTGTGGGAGGCTATTTGGGAATCGGAGTCGGCGTTTCTTTCCATCATTTGCTTGAACATGCTTTCAATTTGTACCATCTCATTATTGGAAGAACTAGGACCTTGTGATGGATATGGAGGCAGGTTGTTTGGTTATTGATAAATTGGGGGCCTTTGAAAGCCCGACCCCCGATTTCCTTGATTATTGTTGTTCCAACACCCTTGATTATTGTTGCCAACCCAATTGCCTTGATTATTTCCTCCCCTATTGCCTTATTTCCTTGATTACCCCAATTTTGATTGTTGTTCCCCCAATTTCTTTGGTTGTTGTTGTTGATACTCAATGTTTCCTAAAAAAATATTTGTAAATTGCATATATACTTTCAAAGTCATGCATTGACATTAATTGATATTTCCCCCCAATTTCTCTACATTTTTTATTAATTTGTCCAACATTTTATTTCTAATAAATGATTGCAAAATTGCATCGCAAACCATTTCAAAGACATTTCTTGATTTAATTTATTATTTATGGCCCTATTAAGTCTAAATTATTCCATAAATAGCCAAATTGGCACATTTCGGCTATAATTGCAATAACTTTGTAATTATAGCTCATGCATATAATTATGTACTATTTTTACCAGAAATTAGTCTTTTTTATAAATACTAAATAATAGTTTTTTGAAATATTTCTATGCATGAAATTAATTCTTTATAATTGGTAACTATTTTATAAATTACTTTAGTTAATTTATCTTGGGTACTTAACAAATGACCCTATTCTATTTTAATTATAGCCTAAATTAAGCCAGCCCAAATGCCTTATTAACTAACCCAATACACCCAGGCACAAAATCCTACCCCTACCCGACCCAACTCTTGTTAAATCCTGGTCGTTGATCAATTTTGGTCAACGACCCGGATTAACCCTTTCCTAATTTAACCTAAACGACCCCCCCCTCCCCCCCAAACCCCTCATTTCTCCTCTAACACTCGCCATCACACTTCACTCTCCTCTCCAAATCCTCTCTAACCTAACCCTAATTCCCCCTCGTCGTTGCTCGCTTGTCGTCGACATTCTCCAGCCTTAGCGACTCTCCTACGCCGGGTTTTCTACTATCTTTGAGGTCCTCAAGGGACCAGGGAATAGTCCACTCACACCTTGGCCTGTCCTCACCAGTCTCAGGCCACCATGGCTCGATTTGAGTAAGATCGTCCTATTTTTGGCTAAAACCTATGGTTTCTAAGCCGGTATTTTCATCTATGGGTTATTTTCTCGAAACCCTAATCTCATATCCTAAACCTTTTAGATCTGTAACAGATCTGAGAAGGTTCGAAATGTTTTTACTTGTTTTTATGAGAAACCTTCCATTTTTTAAAGTGTCACTTCATTTTTTTCCTAACTAGGGTTTCTGAAAACCTTTTCTTCAAAACGATTTCTGATATTTTAAGTGTTTATTCTCTGATTCTTGTGTGTTTGATCGATTTTGTTAAGTTTCTCCTTAACCCTAACCAATTATGTCGAAACCCTTAATTTTTTAGCACTATATTTGGATTCTGAGTTCGTCCTTATTGTTTGTTCATTCGATTCTGCTATGTGTTTAATTCTCATGAATAATGCTTCGTTTAATTAGAGTATTTTGTGATTTTTACCCTAGTATGTCCTATTAGGGTTTCAAATCTGATTCCTTCTGTTTGTACTTGGTTTTCTTGCTTATTAATGGAAAATCATTATTATTTCCCTTAAAATCAATATTATTTTGATTCTTTGAATCCCTGATTCATTGTGATGTTACTCATATGCTAATTTCCGATTATTTTCCCTATTTTCACAACCTTTAAATTATTTCTTTCCTTATTTATGATCAACTGCGTTATTTACTGATTCTTACTACCTATATCCTTAATTGATCCTTTGTGTATCTACCCCTAATTACCTACTTTGTACCTAGATTATTTGATTTCTTTCCTTAATTTTTACATGCTCTTTATCGTTGGTAAATTGCTCCCTTAATTAAGGGAAGACTTTACTGATTTTTGTTCTTAATTGATTCTGTGATTCTCCAATAACTGAACAATTGATTGTTTACCTTATTTACCTAGATCTCGACTATTATATATACTCTCTTCTATTCTCACTACACACACGAACACTAGTTCAACAATTCTCTCTTACACTTAAAAAGCTTTCTGCTCTTTCTTGTTACTTTCTACTCTTACTGAACTAGCCGGATATAACCCAAGGCTAGTTATTGCACTACATTTGCTCTATATTCTTTGTCTGCTCTCCTTAACTGGTATGTTCTGATTCAATTTCAAGTTCAAAAATCTATGTGTTCTGTTACTGCTTTAGTTCACTGATTTCCAGTTCTGTTCCTGTTTATTATTTGGCTGTTCAATATGTAACTAGCATGCTTAAATCACTGTTTCACTTAGCATGTAGGTATTCTGTCCTGTCCAACTTTATTAACATGTTTAAGGACTCGTCTATTGCTTTCTCTAGCCTGCTTCAATTTGACTTTGCTCATTTATGTCATCATGTTTGATTGTTTGCCTATTTGTTTATTTAGATTCTGGTACTAACCTGCTTGTTAAGTGATCTAAACCCCAATTAATTTTGGTCCTATACTTATTGTCCAGAATAATATGTTTCCACATGTCTGTTCTGTGATCCATGCCCTATGTCTGTACTATTAGTTGTATGATTAATTCATTAATCCTATAAAAATTCTTGAAAAGTCTTATGTGCTCCTGTTGTTAGGTTAATATGTTCTATGTTTCCCCAATACCCACAATCCCTGAGTGAAATCTGTGTTTGAATGGTACTGTTTAAACTGTTTACTGATTTCTCATAAGTTCACACTGTTTTTTTTCAAAAAACTATTTTACTACTAATCAAATTACTATTTTTCATAAAAACTCTTTACTTAATTGAGTTTTTTTCAATACTGTTTTCGTATCAAAACTTTTCAAAACTATGCCAAACACTCTCACTTTACTCCTAGGTCCCTAGGTTCTGCCCCTCCAGTGTGTGTACTGCCTTAGGATCCTTTTGAGAAACCTTGGAACTCTGGCACACTGGGGCTGGCTATTCCACACTACACTTACTCAATCCCTATTATGGAAAGTCTGGGTGTGAGCACTGCCCGGGATCCTTGAGGTCCTTAGGGAATTCTGACGCACCTGGACATGAAATTGGTTATGAAATCTTTGGCATTTTGAGACTACTGAAGGCTTGGGGTCATCAGATATATTTGGGCATGCTTCAGGCTCCCTATAGTTTAACTTCTTTCCTTTTTACTTATGTAATTCATTCAACCATTGGTCTATAATAATTATTTGTAAACAGATACTGGGGTGGCTAGTGAAAATGGGGAGGGTAGTTGTATGATCCTGTTGATATTATTGGGTAGAAAGCATGCTTTAGGATTTACATTCGGTGTATTTGCATTAGACTCCATGTCCTAAGACCAATTTGTTCATCCAAATCATGTTAAACATTGCATTAGATATCCTATTCCTAAGACTGCACATTTACTGTTTCAACATATCATATGTCACTAATATATGTTTTAACGGTGTATCAGTCTATCACTTAGAGATCCTTCTACTAGGGCAATAAATAATCTTGACATAAAATTGTCACTCTTGTGTACATTTAGAAATCATATTCTAGGAATTATATTTGCATTTGCTTCAGTACACCTAGTTTTTAACTAAGATAGGCAACTAACCATGAAAAGGTATCAAAATCGTCTCTCATATAAATGTTATACTTCTGAATAAAAGCTGGTACGAATTCCCTTTTTAATTCTTCCTCACCCAGAGCAGCATGTTGTAGGTTAAAACAACTTCTAAACTGTTAAACATCTCATTTAATTGTGATCGCATACAGTCCCACGTCTAGGCAAGCCTTAGGTAATTAATTGCTATAAAATTGGAAACTGCTTTGATTGTGTTTACTGCTTAAAGGCTCACAGGTTTAAAAGTCAGTAAGCAAACTGATTAGGACCCTGTCGTTGAGTTTATGAAATAATGTTTCATATTCCTGTGCATTGATGTCACTTAGATATCCTATCTTAGGATCCATTTTCTAATAAAAACTACATTTGTCTGTGTTTGAGACGTGTTGTTTATTTGCATTACGTGTGGAGGTATCTGATCTTTTAACTACTTCTGTCACTTATCTGCTAGTCCTACTTGTTCTTTCCTGTCGTCTAGAATTTTCCCTTTTAAACACCTTAGGGGTTGTCTAAAACTGCCCAGACTTAGAGGTCCTAAACTCCTCCAAGACCACAAGTAAGGGAGGGGTAACAGAACGCTTAGAGCTCGTTAAATAAAACCCACTTAATAACCGCTAAGGGGTGGGAAAATGGGTAGAAAAGGATATGATGACTTGTGCGCTAATGCAACATGTAGCCCCTCATTGAGAAGTGATTACCGGGCATTGCACATATGTGATCCTATATGATAAACAACTTAGGACCTCCCTTATCCTTTACATAAGTGTGCGTAGACTGCTAATATGTTACGACCTTTATTTGTTTACATATGTGTGGTTAGACTGTCTACTTGCTTCTTGAATAATTCATAAAATAGGTTTGGCCGGGACCCACAATTGTGGACTTTGAGGTGTGCCTAACACCTTCCCCTTGAAGTAATTTCAATCCCTTACCCGTAGTAGATGCCCTAACGCGCCTTAATTCGTTAGGTGGCGACTCTTCGAACTCCTTATACCCCTTTTCCCAAAAGGAAACGAGTTATCCCAATAATGTCAAAAACCCTGACCAATCTGAAAGGAGAGAAAAAAGGGGGTGAGACAGTTGTTGCCACTATTCCAATTTCCTTGCTGACCTTGGTTGCCCCAATTACCTAGGTTTCCATGTGATCTCCACTGTTGTTGAATTTGGAGCATTGCTCCGTTGACCTTGATAATTATTGACATATTGAACCTCTTCACTTTGATCATCATATGCATAATCTTGATTGTACCCACTACTACTTTGCTCAAATTGCTTCAGATTGTTTTAAACTTGTTGACCTCGTTGTCTTCTCTTGTTGACCATCATGTTTAATCCTTCCATGGAATTTACCTATTTTGTCCCTTGAACCTATTGAAGTTGAGCCTTGGCCAACTGATTCATGGTGGTTGTCAACTCAGCTATGGCTTGCCCATAATCATGAAGTTCCTTGTGAAGGTGGACAACATTAGGGTCATCCTGAGAAACTTTAGCTCTACTTTGCCAAGCCTAAGAGGTATCCTCCATCTCATCTAATAAAAAATATTTCACATGCTTCAGAGTACGACGTGTTCATGAAGTTTCCCCCGGCGAGTTGATTCACCACACACTAGTTAGTTGTGTTGACTCCCCTATAAAAGGTTTACTGGATCATTGCCTCGGTCATGTTGTTGTTGGGAAATTCTTTGACCATTGTGGGTACCGTTCCCAAATTTCATGCAACGGTTCATTTGGCTCTTGTTTGAAAACCAAAATTTCATCTCTCAGTGTCGCCATATGCCCCGGAGAAAAGAACTTTGCGATGAACTTCTCGGCCAACTCATCCCAAGTGTGTATGGAATGGTTGGGAAACCTCTCAAGCCAGTCCAAAGCTTTTCCCCGAAGTGAAAAAGGGAATAGACTTAACCTCAGTGTGTCCTCAGAGACATCCGTCTATTTGCTCCCCCAGCACGTGTCAACAAAACCTTTGAGATGCTTATAGGTGTTTTGATGTGGAGCTCCAATGAAGAAACCCCGTTGTTCTAACAGTGTAAGCATGACATTGGTTATATGAAAGTTACCCGCCCTAATCCGGGGTGGGACTATTGCACTTGCGTAGCCTTTGTTGGGAAACACCCGGTGTTCTACCCTTGGTGGAGGTGGGGGAGGTTTTGGCACATGATCGTGAGGAGGTCGGCCTCTCCTTTGTACTTAAGGATCAAGATGAACCTCATCCACTTGTTCGTCATCTACCTCCTCCCCCAATGGAATATTTCTGAGGGCCTCGTTATTTAGAGCCATTTGGTACCTAAAGAAAATTCACAAAGAAAATTATAAAAATGGAAGGAGAGAAAAACAAAACACATAAATACTTAGATATATAGCTAAGACTGTCTAGCTCCCCGGCAACGGCGTCAAAAATTGATCGGGTCCAAACCTACACTACTATTGAGTAGCGAAGGTGGTCGATGTAGCTTTAATCCAAATAGGTCGGGATCAAATCTACAGGGAGCTAATGTTTGGAATTAGGTTTATATCTAAGTGAGATGCGGGTTTTGAATCTAATTACACTTCCACAAGTTTGGGTTTGATTTCTACTTCTAACTTTGCTCTAAATATTGCAATAATTGAAACTATGGATAATATTTTTGTTGTTGTTTTTCAAGTGTTTAAAAGAGACTAGGGTAATGACTTCTACCTAGGTGGGTATCTAACAGGTAGCAAAATCTAAGGCAAGCTTGATTAGTTGGGATTGTAATATAGCTATCACACCCAGATACTCACTCTATACCTCTCGCTAGTTTGAGTGATCTTGCCCAATTTGGCTTTCTCAAGTTCAAATGGGTATTCAGGTAAATCAAGTGATATTATCTCAAGTCGGGTATTACTATCTCTAGGTTTAACCCTTTAATTGGGGCTATCAATTTCATGAGTTCACTCCAATTCCTTGTTAGCTTAGTTTTTCTAGACTTAGTCCCTCTTTGTCAAATAGAGACAAGTCATAAAGGCATGAATCAATGTTTGCAACTATTAGTTCTTGAGTTATAGCAAGAACTAGGCTAAATATCATTAACACATTCACATTCAAGCCATAAAATCAAATACCCATTAAATACCCATACTAGGGTTGGGTCACAACCCTAGCTATGGGTTTAGCTACTCATGAAATTAACAGAAATTAAAGATGAAATGAAAATAAGATCCATTATATTAATTTATGGAATGAAAATCTAATGTTAAGAAGTGAATCTAGTACAAAATTTCCTAAAACAGAAAAGTCAGCCGTCTCAGGAGCTCATACAAAACGTATAAAAATGACAAAAAATTCTATTTATACTAAGCTGAAAATATCTGACAAAAATACACCTGCGGAGGTTGTGCGGCCGTGTAATTTTGAGTGCGGCCGCACTCTTGCTTTTGCGGCCGCATAATTCTGATGATGTCCGCGTTCTTCTCTTTTGGATCAGGGTTGAGCTGAACTTCTGCGGATCGCATAATTTTAAGTGTGGCCGCGCTCCAGATTATATGGCCGCATAAAAGTGATGAGTTTGTCTTGAAATCAACTCTTTGATTCTTCATCTTATGGACCGCATAATTTCGATTGCAGCCACACAAGGGATTTCTGCGGCCGCAAAATGCTGATGCAGTTCGCGCTTCTCTCTTTTGCTCAAGTTTTCAACTATCTGAATCTCAGTCATCACGGTCCGCATACTTTTAATTGCAGACGCACAGGGACGGCCGCATATTTCTGGTGCGGTCCGCGCTCATCATTTTGGCCAAAATCACACTCTTTGAATCTCCCTATTGCGTGTAACACTACATTCATATTAGGTATGGATATGTTAAATGGGTATTAATTTGATATATTAGACATATGAAGTCCTATCAGGATGAGTATGAGTGAAAATAGTTGTTTCAAAATCAAGATGGAAAATGAGGTGCATAAGATTCGACCAAATCCACTAAGTTTACAGAAGGTCTGTATTCCATAAGGGTTTGGTGAAAATGTGTAAGCAATTTGGAAAAACACAAAATATGAAATTTTGGAACTTTGAAATAGATTTCCAACAATATATTATAAAATCCGAACGGATCTCTGTACAAAATGTTATGTGCGTTTTACAGAGAAGTGCACAATCATTGCATCCCGGACCGCGACCGCGGTTATTCGGCAGTGTTCCTGGCATTTACCGCGGTTGAGATCGCGGTCAGGCCTACAGGTGCGTGGGGGCATTCTTGGAGAGTCATGTTTACAGCCCTATTTCATCCCCCACAACCCCAAAACATAAAAACTTGCTCTAGGAAGGGGAGCTCTCAAAAACCTAACTCCTTAAAGGTCCCTCCACCATCCAAGGAAAGTTCTAATGGTGATTCTAAGTTTATTTCAATTCCTCAATGCCTTATTAACATGGTTAAACCTTCCATATCATTAGATATTATATTGGGACATCATTGTCGAGAGAAGGAACCCTAGAACTCGAATTCAAGGAGATTGGACTTCAAAAAGGTAATGCCTTCACCCTCTAATTGATTCTAACATTGGATAATGATTATAGACTCTAGTTCATGAGTTATTTGTTGATGGGTTTGATAGAAAGTATGAACGGTTATAGGTTTGAGTGTTTGATTGTTGATTATTGGTTAAGGGGGTTGTTTACCTTATGGGTGATGAAGAATGATGTTGATTATAAGCATTTGAGATTTTAGAATTTATATAGGAGCAAGAGAATGGGTTATTGGGTGTAGAAACACCATTAATAAGGGCTATGAAGTTTTATGCTACCAAGTGTTTGATAAAATGCCTAAGTGACCAAAACATGACTATTGTTGCTAATTTGGAATCACTTTGACGTGTATTGATATAGATTAAAGTTGAACAGGGTTGGAAAATGTTATATTATGATCAAGAGCAGGAACATAAGGTATGTGAGGCTAACTCTCTATGTTTGGGAATGTTAATGATTCTCCCTACACTATGTTTCTTTTACCACGTTACCAATTGCCTCAGAAATATAGTTAAGCCTAGTTCCTTGAATAGTTGCAGAACTTCTATTATCTAGCTTTATAACTCGTTCATGACTTTCATTCTGAACGTTGTGAAATCAGTGTGTAATCAATATAGACTTGGGTTTGATGCCCATGAGTCTCAGTCTACATTACTCAGCATGTCATAAACAGTTGAAGTTTTAATTTTCATAATTAGTTCATGAATACATGTCTCAGTCTAGCTCTATTCAGCATTCAAGTATCATGTAACTCAGTATGGTTCAGTATTTCAGCATCATGTATTTCAGTATGATTCTTAGTTCCTGAATGTTGAACACCTGTATTTGGGCCTGAGGCCGTAGTTTTATGCTTTATGCATGTTTGTGCCTGAGGCCGTAGTTTATGCTTTATGAATTTTTGGGCCTGAGGCCAAAGTTATGTATACGTATACTTGGGCCTGAGGCCGTAGCTTATTCAGATAAACAAGTTGTTCATCATTCAGAAGAGGGAGTATTCATATCCTTACTTCCTTTCAGTTCAATTATTAGTTATCATTTCAGTTATCAGCTATCAACTATCAGTTATCATTTTAGTTTCAGTTTCAATAGTTATCATTTCAGTTATCAATTATCAATTCTCAGTCATCGGCTTAGTTTCAGTTTCAGTATTTATAATTCTTTCTTTCAGTTGCTTTACATACCAGTGCAGTTCAAATGTATTGACGTCCATTTTTGCCCGGGGCCTGCATCTCACGATGCAGGTAATGATTTACAGGTTGAAGATTTAGAGCACTAGGATTCTCGTACCAGCTATTTGGTGATCCCCAGTTCTTTCGGGGCATTATCATTACCTTACAGTCTTCAGTATTTTTAGACAATCAGTGTATTCAGTACTTCATTAGAGCTTCATAGACTAGAGTCACAATTAGACAAAGTCACATGCATTTAAGGTTAAGCAATGTTGCTACATAAATGTTTCAAACTTATATTAGTGTTTTCGCATTGGATTTACATCGTTTAGACTTTCAGTATATCAACATGTGTTAGTTTATCTTCTGCATTCAGTATATTATGATATCACATGTTGATTCCGCCAGCCAGTTGGTTCGCTCGGTCACATGTAGTTAGGAACCGAGTGTCGTGTTATGTCCAGGCCCAGGTTCGGGGCGTGACATTGCAGATAGCATAATTATGATCGCGACCACATCATGGCTTTTGCGGTCTCACAATATTTGTGCGGTCCGCACTTCAGACCTCTTTGCCCAGTCTTTGTTTTTGTTCAACTTTTGACTTCTTTGTGAGTTGATTTTGATTCCTTTGACTCAATTTAAACAATTCTTACAAGCAAGCATATTTCATTAGTTTTTGGGAATACCTTCAAGCATTTTTAGACTAAAACACGAGTAAAAGAGAGCAATAATAGGTTAAAATCCTTTCTTATCAACCATTGTTATCCGGAAACGCTTGAAAAAGGTAAGGGAAAGGTTGAAGGTTGAAAGCTTAGATATGTTGGCTTGATTAGAAAATGAGTAAAAATCTTGCAACGTACCGAGGAACAAATGAGGGTACTGAATTTCTAAAGGCACGAGGGTAGAGGTTTGGACGTAAAATGAAAAATGAAAAAATAAGGGGATATTTATAGGGGCCTCGCGACGCTTCGCGTCCAGGAACATCAAACCAATGGATGGAACGCATTTGAAGTCATAACAGCATGACTGACGAGATGTTCAGGTTTTTTGTCGCTTCAGTCACGGCGTATTAAGGAAGGAATCGGAGAGCTCATGTCATTTCTCGTCAAATTTACTGTTCGAGAAACGAGGAGACTATCTGTACACGTGTAAAATCGGGCTCATGGTGCACCCTAGCTTCCGATAGGGTAAACAAACCTCAAGACATGATGACGAGGCACCAGAATCGAGGCAAGGGTCTTGCCGAGTTAGATTCTGGGGGCATGACGCCTTCCCTCAAGAATATCAGGGTCATAACTCGGGATAGGTCCACATCCCAAAAGACTTCAGAGAGCATTGTGAGGGAACCAAGCAGGAGCAACAGAAGGCTGTAATATCATGCGAACGGCTGGATATTACGGCATGGGTCTCGGCACGTATCGATGGAGAATCAACAAGCAGTTAAACAGAAGATTTTTTACCTTTTAAGGAATTGTACCTAGAATAGGATTCATCTACTATATAAAGGGGGCCTGACTATTTATTAAACACATTGTAACACGCATCTCAAAGCAATACACTATTATTTTCACTGTTATTCATAACTCTTTTTCTTGTTCATCAGTACTGGTCATTGTGAGCCCGAATCGAGGGTGAATATTTCACTAAGGCTGGAATCATTCTCCTTACGTGTACATGCCATTGTGAGCCCGAATCGAGGGTGAATATTGCACTAAGACTGAATCATCCTCCTTACATGGTTTGAATTTACTATATCTTTATTTGTGTAATCTAACTCAATTTATCATTTTAGATCAAATTAATCTGTGTATCCTTAAAACCACTTAAAAATTTAATTATTATCCGATTTTGAGGGTAAACAAGAGGTTCAACTGAACTCATTATATTTGTGTATCGATTACGTCCTACGGTTAGTTATTACTCTTTTTCTTGTGTTTGTTTTTTGTATATATATATATATATATATATATATATATATATATATATATATATATATATATATATATATATATATATATATATATATATATATATATGTACAAATAAATAAAATTTAAAACATACATATAAAATAAAATCGTATTCATTCTGAATTCACTGACTCTAAATCTTGAAGTATTGAGCACGTTTAGCAATATGGACCAAAAAGGTCACATTGGGTATGGAGAAATATTTTTTAATTTTCTTATGTTTGGTACAAGTTCTTTAAAAAAAATTAACTTCTCTAGTGAAAGAAGGAAAAATCAAATTCTTGATATACAAGCGGCATTCTCTGTTGATTGTCTCCTCTCCACCCTCAACACTCCACCCTCCCCCAACCCTCTCCTACCTATTCCCCACCCTCACCTCCAAACCCACTCATCCACCCTTCCAATCCCTTGCACCTTGCACCCCACCACTCACGTCAAATCGAAGTGCCATCCCTCATAATATTTTCCTAAATTATATATAATTGCTCTTGCAATAATGTTTTCTGCTTACTTACCAAAATAAAACATACGTACTCTTTCAGGAACACATTTGACGTGAAATTCTTTTTCTTCGCACTAAACACACCCTAAATCATAAGTCAAGTAACACATCTTTTTCTACATCCAATGATAAATCATTTCTTTAATATCTACTCTTTGCTTTTTAAAAAACAAAATTCTATAGCATTTCACCATAAGGTTGATAATGTCTTCTGAATTTCATTCATAAATATATTGAATTTCAGTCTTTCAGCCGAGGGTCTTCCGGAAATAATTTCTCTATCCCTTCAAAGTAGGGATAAGGTCTGCATACTTTCTACCCTCCCCAGACTCCACTAGTAGAATTGTACTGGATTGTTGTTGTTGTAAATATATTGAATTTCACAAGCTGATGAGCAAAGAAGCACAAAAAATAGTCCAGTATGCATGCTTCGATATCGAAAGTAATGAAAGTGTTCTTTACTACTAAGATGGATAATAACATGATATTTAAAAACGCAGATCACTATTTCTGCGTAATTAATGTAGTTGGTTTACAAGGAAATGTTTAGTTTATTAAGAACTCTGCATCAAATATATTCAACAAAATTTTGTTGTATTGCGTGTGATAATGTTATACAAAAAGCACACTCTTACTTAATTATATCTTCAATATGCTCATTTACCTAAAAATTATGGTTGAATGGTGATCTCTTCACGTGAAAATAATGTGAGATGGTAAGACCTTAAACCATTATCATTTTTATCTGCTCTAATACCATATATTGAAATGTGACCATTGTTTGACCAAAAAATTCTAATATTTTTGTTAAATTAATTAAATAAAAAGATAACGGGTAAATTCTAGCCAATTATAAGTAATTCTAGATCTGAAATAAATGACAGGAATAGAAAAACATAGTTGAATATAAACATCGGCTATAATCATGGTCGGGTTCCATAGTATGAGAAAAAGACCATGACATCAATAACATCAAATGACAACAAAAATGTAAATAAAGGAAAATGTTCACTCCATAAATGTAAGGGTAGGACGAGTTTATCATTTCAAAAAGTCACACAACAAACTATGATTCCTCTCTAAAAGAGAGGGCAACATATATAAGATATTAATTGATGTCTAACATTAACATAGCAATAGGATTGTGGACGTTCTTAGTACATAATGGCCGTAATCCTACTATAACAATTTACACTCATGACATACCAAAGTATCTTCTACAACAAAACGTTGTTTTCGTATTGATATCAAACATAATATTAATTTATCGCTTTTACAAAGTCTTCATAAGTCATAACCTCATTTCATTGGTATAAACAACATACTTTCCACTATTATGCAGCAACAATATAATCCATTAAAACTTGCAACACATCCCATACATGTATGCAAAGATCCAATCTTGAATGGTCTAGCTATTTCAACAACTTGTCTACGAATTTCTCAAGTTTGCATTTGTAACGAAAGGATGACACTACAACAAACAGAAAGTGGAACTAGAACTGAATTTAGATCTAAAAGAAACTAAAACTTTGGCTAGAAAATCCCCACAAACGGAGCCAAATTATTTGACCAAAAACTTTTAATCATTTTTGTTAAACTAATTAAATAAGAAGATAACGGGTAAATCCTAGTCAAAGATAATTATTCCAAATCTGAGATAAATGACAAGAATGAACGACATAGTTGAATATAAACATTGGCTATAATCATGGTCGGATTCCATAGTATGAGAAAAAGACTATTAAATTAATAACATAAAATGACAATAAAAATGTAAATAAAGGAAAAGATTCATCCCATCTCCAGCAAGGTGGATCCCCTCTCGTTTGATAAAGTTAAACGATAGACGAATTCAAGAATCTTGAGACATGTTTCCTCTTTGGCAGAGAGTGTAAGGTGATAAACCATCTTCCCTCTAAAATAGACGTGTCTCTCTTTTTTCTAGAGTCAGGCCCCTCTTTGTTATCCTCTCTCTTTCTATTTACATAAAACACTTATCTTACTCAGCGGTCCCAAACAGGGATACCCCAGTTTCGAGAATATCCTGTAGAATAGTCATCCAAAGTATGTAATTATTAAGCTAGCCGTTTGAGACAATCAGAGTACTCGACCTCGACCATAGCCGCGCTACTCGCTTGTATATTACTTCCCATACATAACTTCGTCTTGATTGACTCTTGGTCGTCCTTCCTTAGATAGAATTCTTTTGATCAGATTTTGACCCATACAGTTAGTCCCTCCTCCTTTCGGGGTCGTCTTTGGGTGAGCTTGACGGGCGGACCTCGCCAGTTTGCAACTTGAGAAATATGAGCATCTTGGTCGAGGGGTGAACCCTTTATGGCAAGGTGACGACATGACGCTTCAGGAGCCATACCTGACTGTTACGTCAACTTGAAATTACGTCATTTCGCCATGCGTCATTATGGCGCACGTTCCTTATATGTTACGTCATTTCATGCGCCTCTTCTGTTTCAGAGTTAATGTGGCGGCATTTGGCTTTCCCACTCAGGGTGCCTATGTTCTTATAAAGAGAGAAGGGAACTTCTCATTTAGGTTGCTGCATTTCCTAATCATTTGAAAAACCTCAAACTTTCCCTTGTCCTTCTTTAGATTGTTACATATCCATCTCTCTTCTTTTAACGTTTCCTGCCATTGTTACCCCCTTCACCTTTGCACTCCTCATCTATGCAACCAGAGAAGATATGGCTAGCCCATCGTCTAACTTTTATGAAAAATATTTCCATTCACTTTACTACATGATAATCAAACAAAAGTCTGTTAATTAAAAACAGTGATTTAAAGATTTCGCTTAAGCAATTATATCCCAATACATATCCCAGAACCCGGTATCACTAGTACATGAGCAATTTCTAAGAATTCAACAATCATTACAAGCCTATCTGAAATACAACTAGACAAGGAAATATAAATGAAATAAATACAGTACGAAGGAGACTCTGTCTGCTGCGGATCGCCTATAGATGATGCAGCTCGCCAAGTCTCCGAATCCTCCACATATCTATGAAAGTACCTGTGCAATAAAATGCACACTAAGTATAGCATGTGTACAAAAACAACGTGTACTCAGTAAGTCACCCGCCTAACCTCAGAGAGGTAGTGACGGGAGGTCAAATTTGACACTTACTAAAGGTCAATTTAAAATATTTAAGAGTGACACTAAGCATGGTTTTGTCATAGACAATTTATAAAATAGGATTTAAACATCTTACAACTCCGTTCACATTTAACAGTTCATATCTTCATCATATTAACAATTAATCAACATGGTGATTTAATCAAATAATAATAAATCAACGGAAGGAACAACTTCTTCCAAATGTCTTTTTAATAACTTTAAATCTCTGTCATTTCAATCGACAATTTAACATTTCAGGCCAGTAATCAGGCAAATATCATAGAAACTACGCAACAAATATCATGCGCAGGCAATTCCGAGGGTCGAACGTCGTAGACCAACAATAATAAAATGTGCAATGTCGAAGGGTCGATCAGCTCGAACCATAGATGCATTTATCTGCCCCGCTCGCGAATCGATCATGCGCCGCAGTTAACATAATACGGTTAGCCTGCTCGCGAATCATACATGCGACTCAGGTGCTCATATGAATACATACACAAATACAGGGCCTTCCTGCTCGCGAATCACTCAAGCGACTCAAGCACCCAAAGCTACACATATCCACATAATAAATTCGTATTTTATCAAGAAAACCATTTTTCTCAGGAAAGTGGTAAAATCTTTATTAAAAGAAACATGAAATATAGGTTTTGAAATCTTTGTTTTTGAAACTCATTTGTCAAGTTTAGTGATACTCCATGATACAACCCAGTCCAGGTACACATATATTCACAGCGGAAACAATTCTCTTTTTAGAAGGTTAACAATATGAGCTCTAGCTTTCCTTTAGACATTAAATTACGTTTTCGGTCATATTAGCAGTTTAATATTACATGCAGGGTTACAGGTACACACATAAGGCATGCTAGTGGGTCCTAGGCTACCCAGAAATGGCATAATAGTAGCTACACACGGACTCCCGTCACCTCGTGCGTACGTAGCCCCTGAAGATAATAACATATACTGAATTAATTCACCTAGGGGGACGATTCCCCCTCACAAAGTTAGAAAGGAGACTTACCTCGCTCCGAAATTCCAATACCGGCTTCCAAGCCCTTCCGATGACTCCAACGGACGCACAACGCTTCGAAACTACCACATAACGGCAAAGCAATGAAAATTCATCCTAATACTCACAACAGAATTCAAATTACATACTTTCCCAACCTCGCTCGGAGAAATGACCAAAATGCCCTCGGGCCCACGTGCCCGGAATCCGAAATTTCTCGAAGATATAATCTACCCATAGCTTTACTAACTCAAATACATAATTTACTCAAATATTCATGCTCAATTCGAGGCTAAAATCCAAATTTACTTTTTCTAGGTTTTTCTTCAAAAACCCCAATTTCCTACCAATTTCCATGCCTAATCCATGCATATAATCTTGTATTTAACTTACAATGGAGAGGAATTTACTTACCTTGACAATGCATGAAGGAATCCTCTCTTGAAGCCTCCCAAAATCGCCTTAGCCATGAGAAAAAATGAAGACAATGAACCAAATTTCTTGTTTTAAAACATTCTGCCCAGGCCGATTTCCGCACCTGCGGTCCTTCCTCCGCACCTGCGATCGCGTATGTGTGACCAAATATCCTGCACCTGTGGTTCCTCAACTTCAGCCCTAATCGCACTTGTGCCCCACTGCCCGCACCTGCGCCTTCACAGGTGCGGAATATCCATCGCACCTGCGGTCCCCAGCCAAGCCTTCCTTACACTCGCACCTGCGGCGCCCAAGCCTTACCTACGGCTCCGCACCTGTGGTCAAATCCTCGCTGGTGGGGATCACACAAGATGACGGAAATCTTTACTTCTTCAAACTTCAATTCTTTATCCGACAACCACCCGGAATCCACCCGAGGCCCCCGGGACCACGTCCAATTATACCAACCTGTCCCAAAACATAACACGGACTTTCTCGAAGCCTCAAATCACATCAAACAACGCCGAAATCACGAATCGCACTCAAATCCAATTCTTTAAGAACTTAAAATTTCAAACTTCTACATTCGATGCCGAAACCTATCAAATCACGTCCGATTGACCTCAAATTTTGTGCACAAGTCATATTCAACATTACAGACCTGCTCCAACTTCCGAAATCGCATTTCGACCTCGATATCAAAACTTTCACTTCGGGCCGGATTTCTCAAAAACCTTCAAATTTCTATCTTAAGCCAAATGACCCCAAAATGACCTACGGACATCCAAATTCACTTCCAATCGCGCTCCCTATTCAAGAATCAGCATACGGAGCTATTCGCATACTCGGAATTCCAAATGGACATCAACCCCACTGATATGCACTTCAAGCCCAAATTCATGAAATCCTTCTAAAATGCTAACTTCTACAATATACGCCGAAACACTCCCGGGTTAACCAAAACCTGATCCGGACATACACCCAAGTCCGAAATCATCATATGAACCTGCTGGAACCTTCAAATCCTGATTCGGAGATCGTTTACTCAAAATTCAAATATTAGTTGATTTCTTCAACTTAAGGCTTCTGAAATGAGAATTTTCTTTCCAAATCAATTCTAAACTTCCTGAAATTCAATTCCGACCACGCTCACGGGTCATAATACCTGAAACAAAGCTGATCATGACTTCAACCCGCTAAACGCCGCGCTAGATCTCAAAAACAATCGGTCGGGTCGTTACATTCACCCCAATTTAAACTGACGTTCGTCCTCGAACGTGCTAAGAACTGCTCTGGAGTTACCTGAAATCACTGTTTAACATCTCGAGCACCTGCCAGTGCTACCACAACCTAGTCGAGCACAATAGCTTGATCAAATCTGGAGATTTCTTCTTTATCCATATAATAAGCTCAGAATTCATTCAAACACCTGAAAATTCTCTAGCCAGGCCTAGTTTCAATATATATAAGCACTGCATCAACTAGCACATGACATACCAGACCATAACTGCATACCCTTGCTGAATTGGCACCATGCACCGCATAACAATTATACAGACATCCTGCTATAATGCTGGAGATACAACCACAACGGAGGGAATGCACAGAAATTCCCACTCAACTGCAGAGTTAACAAATCCTTGAATACCTCATCTTGACTAGAATTGTCACTTTCATTATGAACCTGAATGATGGTATTTGTTCTTTAATATACACTTCACATAACCTTATCGTACTGATCCCTGGTTCGATAATCTCGTCTCACCCAGTATGAACTGCTCAGACAGTAAATCACCCCAAACATGGCTAACAGCCTCACATGATACCGCATCGCCCAATAGGCCATAACTCGAAGATGATAAGAAACGACTCAGGACGGAACTACTCAGCTCACGCAACTAATATGAATTCTTACCAGAAAATGGGAAATAAATCACAAGAAAATAAATAATAAATACATATTAACCCTTCTTATCATCACACTGTTGCGGCGTGCAACCCAATCCAAATAACATACTCGTGGTGATGTGCCACCCGATCCACACATAAAATTTACATAAGAAGATATATATACGGAGCTGATTTGCTCACTATTACAAATTACTGAATATCGATCACAAGCACGCTAAGTGCATAATACCATCCTGGGGATACTGATAAAGCCATAGGCTACAAAACTCAAGCAGTACTGAGGTGCGATATATATATATATATATATATATATATATATATATATATATATATACACACACACACACACACACACACACTCTGATTCTCAAGAGCTGTCCTGCTCACATAACATCCCCGCTACGCGGGACACATGAGAAATTATCAAGCCGTTTCATAACTTGTACGTCACAATCACAATAACACATAAATTTGACAAAGACGGAACAACACCCGTTGTTCTAATACCTTCCCGTGAAAAGCGCTCTACTGAAAGGAACATGCCTGGCTCACACGTAGCCCATAATCATATTTAAATTCATCCACAAACATCAAGCCACCTTGCTCGCACCAAATTAGCTATTGGCTTTTACCTGGTCCACATTAACCCACTTTTTCTCATAATACACGAGAACAACCATCATCACCGGGACTAACACCCCATAATCCATAATCAACTGAACCGAACGCCCTCCAGGCGTAAATTCTCAATTAAGCAATATTGCACTTCTTCATACTCAGTCCAAATCTGAAATCCATCAAGTGACTACATATCACACTTTATACAATATTTTAGCGGTCATGCTCCCACGACCTTCCACACAAGGCAACAAGTATGCCCATCTATAACACCGACCACACTAAGGCCTCAAAACACATCAAGAACCCATGACCAGGGTATAAAGCCTTTTCCACCGAATCTCTATCTCAGGTGACACTGAAATAACACTAGCTTATACTGAACTTTCAAATCACTCTTCCTCGCTCTTCCGAGCTCATGAATTAATTATTAACACTGGACCGCAATCTCGATTCTTACTCCCAGTTACATACTGCTTTCCGCACCTAACATGCCAACATGAGGTAGCGCAAGAATTCCATCGTAACTTCTGAACCACCAATAAGGCGAACACTTCATTATATAGAAATCTTTTACTTAACTCAATTCAAGAGTACCATCTCAACACACGAGTGAATTACTATTATCACCCAATCATGCAAATCCTTAAGTAGTAGCCTATACCACCATAACCCTTTCGGGGTCCGCCTACACCTGGCAGGCCATAGCAAACTCAACCCTCACTTATCCCGAGTGACCTTGATTCACAAGACCATGCTGCCCAAATCCCGCAACCCATCTCATACCCTTCTGATAATCTTTTCTTCAATCCGGAGTCTATTTATCTCACTCCTCCAATATTATCTTGCATGCTGAAACATATCATAGAACATTCCAACCAGCCTCATTTTCTCAGAGATTACTCTGCAAAAGCTCGATTCTCAATCGTACTGCTGCCTGAAATCCTTAATTGCTGCATATTTAACTTTTGAACTCACTAGGACCGCTATTGAGAGTCACCCACTCCGACTGGCCCCGCATACAATCAACTCCAAGGCTCTCCTAGAACGTGAACACTTTTTCAATAAAACACATGACTGTGTCACTATCCTTACAACTCGCCCATGCATTAAGCATAAATTTTGAATCTTCCAAAGCCTAATACTGATCCGACAAGGCCAACCTTTGCACATATTCATCAAATCCCACGCATGATTACCATTTTACTCCTTTTTCCTTAGCTGAAATAACTTGCCAACACGCCGACAATCCGCGAACCTATTCGAAGACAACCCTACATCCCAACTGCAGATGGTGGGATTCCCCCACTTAGCCCGAAGCTACTCCTTGCACCACTCTAGACCCTGCTAAGATCCTTCCTCCATTGATAACACGATATTGCTCAACCAATCCGTCCAATTCTTCTAAATTCCCTTGCTAGCACTCCCTAAATACTCGAATTTTCTAGCATTATTCACACATTCTATCTCCTACCGACTAGCCACTAGAACCCCTCACAGAACCTGCCAACCCCGCCAATGCTAACCTATCCCCAGAAGAAAACCCACCTGTGGAAATCACCCGCGGACACCTCCCAACGACGCTGAAATGCACGCTCTGTATGACCTCAATACCCCATCCTACGCCCTGCTTCATTTACCAACTTACTAGTCCGTCCGCTCCTCATGGACACCCATTAAATGTGCGACAATATCTCCAATTCCAAGTTGTGCTGCCGCTCCCCCACTTTGCGACTGCTCGACTTTCCGCTTCTTACACCTGGCCTCCTAGAAATGGAACCACCGCCTAGCCTCATTCGAGGACCATTCTTTTCCAACCACATTCTTCAATACTTCTTCTCAATACTCTGACCCCACGCAACCGAAGAAACCATAGCACCGACAAACTTAACACATTCCATTCGATCAATGACAACGACTACACGTCACAGGTGCATATCCCACCTCACTTGAAAACACCAAGTCTTACTACTTTATCAACCCCAACCGGACCATTCATAACCTAAATAACATTCCTCTGCCGGCACAAAAGCACTGAAATCTCGAAATCACACTTTGAGAAGACCTCCCTTCAAACCATTCATCTTCCC
This sequence comes from Nicotiana paniculata, assembly GCA_005239505.1. NCBI lineage: Eukaryota > Viridiplantae > Streptophyta > Magnoliopsida > Solanales > Solanaceae > Nicotiana > Nicotiana paniculata. The sequence goes on from MDKI01126835.1 coordinate 22,897, forward strand.
CACCTACGGGCAAACGTTCTATCATCATATCGACACCGCGCGACAATCAATTGCAACCATCATCACTACCCGAGCACAACCTTAAGGCTCCCAGAAACACAGTTACTGAGCTGAAATAACATATTACCCTCTTGCAGGGCCATAACAACAGCCACGACCAATTACACATGAAAGCATCTCGAATTACATTCGTAACACCATTTCCATTCCTCAAATTCCTGATCTATAGCAAGCGCTTCGCGAAGCGTAAGATGGAGTAGTAATGAACATAGGCATAAGCCTCAAAGGAATCAACTTGCACGATGAAGAATCAAGAAGGGAAGTACTGCTAACAGCCCTGTAGACTCTCGAAGATAAGTACAGATGTATCCGTACCGATCCGCGAGACTCTACTAGACTTGCTCATGACTCGTGAGACCTACGGGAACCTAGCGCTCTGATACCATGTTGTCACGACCCAAAATCCCTAAGGTCATGATGGCGCCAGACACCAATGTCAGGAAAGCCAAACCATTAATTAATTGAAATAACTTTCCGGTTTTAACATTTATGAAAAACATTTCCGTTCACTTTACTACATGATAATCAAATAAAAGTCTGTTAATTAAAAATAGTGATTTAAAGATTTCTCTTAAGCAATTATATCCCAATACATATCCCAGAACCCGGTGTCACTAGTACATGAGCAATTTCTAAGAATTCAACAATCATTACAAGCCTATCCGAAATACAACTGGACAAGGAAATTTAAATGAAATAAATACAGTACGAAGGAGACTCTGTCCGCTGCGGATCGCCTCTATATGATGCAGCTCGCCAAGTCTCTGAATCCTCCACATTACTATGAAAGTACCTGAGCAATAAAATGCACATCAAATATAGCATGAGTACAAAAATAACGTGTACTCAGTAAGTTGCCCGCATAACCTCATAGAGGTAGTGACGAGAGGTCAAACTTGACACTTACTAAAGGTCAATTTAAAATATTTAAGAGTGACACTAAGCATGGTTTTATCATAGACAATTTATAAAACAGAATTTAAACATCTTACAACTCCGTTCACATTTAACACTTCATATCTTCGTCATATTAACAATTAATCAACATGGTGATTTAATCAAATAATAATAAATCAACAGAAGGAACAACTTCTTCCAAAAGTCTTTTTAATAACTTTAAATCTCTGTCATTTCAATCGACAATTTAAAATTTCAGGCCAGTAATCAGGCAAATATCATAGCAACTACGCAGCAAATATCATGCGCATGCAATGCCGAGGGTCGAACGGAGCGGACAACCAATAATAAATTATGCACTGTCGAAGGGTCGATCAGCTCGAACCATAGATGCATCTATCTGCCCCACTCGCGAATCGATCATGTGACGCGGTTAACATAATATGACTAGCCTGCTCGCGAATCATACATGCGACTCAGGTACTCATATGAATACATACACAAATACAAGGTATTCCTGCTCGCGAATCACTCAAGCGACTGAGGCACCTAAATTTACACATATCCACATAATAAATTCGTATTTTATCAAGAAAACCGTTTTTCTCAGGAAAGTGGTAAAATCTTTATTAAAAGAAACATGAAATATAGGTTTTGAAATCTTTGTTTTTGAAACTCATTTGTCAAGTTTAGTGATACTCCATGATACAACCCAGTCCAGGTACACATATATTCACAGCGAAAATAATTCTCTTTTTAGAAGGTTATCACTATGAGCTCTAGCTTTCTTTTAGACATTAAACTACGTTTTCGGTCATATTAGTAGTTTAATATTACATGCAGGGTTACAGGTACACACATAAGGCATGCTAGTGGGTCATACGCTACCCGGAAATGGCAAAATAGTACCTACGCACGGACTCACGTCACCTAGTGCGTACGTAACCCCTGAAGATAATAGCATATACTGAATTAATTCACCTAGGGGTTCGATTCCCCCTCACAAAGTTAGAAAGGAGACTTACCTCGCTCCGAAATTCCAATACCGTCTTCCAAGCCCTTCCGATGACTCCAACGGACGTACAACGCTCCGAAACTACCACATAACGGAAGGGCAATGAAAATTCATCATAATACTCACAACAAATTCAAATTACATACTTTCCCAACCCCGCTCGGAGAAATGACCAAAATGCCCACGGGCCCACGTGCCCGGAATCTGAAATTTCTTGAAGATACATTCTACCCATAGCCTTACTAACTCAAATATATAATTTACTCAAATATTCATGCTCAATTCGTGGCTAACATCCAAATTTACATTTTCTAGGTTTTTCTTCAAAAACCCCAATTTCCTACCAATTTCCATGCCTACTCCATGCATATAATCTTGTATTTAACTTATAAACGGGAGGAATTTACTTACCTTGACAATGCATGAAGAAATCCTCTCTTGAAGCCTCCCAAAATCGCCTAAGCCATGAGAAAAATTGAAGACAATGAACCAAATTTCTTGTTTTAAAACATTCTGCCCAGGCCGATTTTCGCACATGCGGTCCTTCCTCCGCACTTGCGATCCCGCAGGTGCGACCAAATCTCTCGCACCCGCGGTTTCCTCAACTTCAACCCAAATCGCACATGCGCCCCACTGCCCGCACCTGCGACTTCGCAGGTGCGGAATATCCATCGCACCTGCGGTCCCCAGCCGAGCCTGCCCACACTCGCACCTGCGGCGCCCAAGCCACACCTGCGGCCAAATCCTCGCAGGTGCGGATCACACCAGATGACATCAATCTTCACTTCTTCCAGAATAACCATACGAAGCTATTCCCATACTCGGAAACCCAAACGGACATCAACCCCACTGATATGCACTTCAAGCCCAAATTCATGAAATCCTTCTAAAATGCTAACTTCCACAATATATGCCGAAACGCTCCCGGGTTATCCAAAACCCGATCCGGAGATACACCCAAGTCCGAAATTATCATACAAACCTGCTGGAACCTTCAAATCCTGATTCGAAGATAGTTTACTCAAAATTCCAATCTTAGTTGATTTCTTCAACTTAAGGCTTCAGAAATGAGGATTTTCTTTCCAAATCAATTCTAAACTTCCTGGAATTCATTCCGTCCCTGCTCACGGGTCATAATACCTAAAACGGAGCTGCTCACAACTTCAAATCACTGAACGTCGTGCTAGAGCTCAAAAACGACCGGTCGGGTCGTTACAGTTGGATTGGAAGGGTGAGGACCTAGTGCGGTCCATTAGCAGATGCAACAAACTTGAGGGGTTTCTTAGGGACAAGGAAGAGAGCTCGAGGTGGGAAAGGGGATCGTGGCTGAGTGTGTCGATCTTCAGGTGAAAGTGGTGGCATTGCGGGTAGAGCTTGAGCAAAGTGCAACTAGAGTCGCTAGCCTGAGTGTCGAGTTGGAAGAGAAGGTGATTGAGGGGGCCTAGGTAGCGGCTTTGGTGAGGTCCGCAGCATTGGAGGACCCTATCCGCATCCTCATGTCTAAACGTGCAACTGAAGTGAAAACGGACGCACTAAGGGAGCCGCGGATCGAAGAGCGAATTGGTTGTCTTGAGATATGTCTCGAACCTGGGAGATCCAGTTGTTTCCCTCGAGACATAGAAGGCACGGTTGTTGGCTCAGACTTCCTCTCATGCATCTGCATCTATTGACGTTCCTCGCCATTTATACGAGATGTAGATCCATGTTGAGACTAAGTGGGATATATACAGGGGCTTGATGACGGCGGGGAATGTTCCTGAAGCCACTTTTGAAGATGCTCGTGCTAAAGCACGCGAAGCCCAGCTTGCCTGCGGTTATGACCCTGTGACACCGGAGACTGGCGAAAATGAAAAGGTCAAAGACGGGCTTGCGTTCGACGATGAATATGCCGCGGGAATGGGTGACGGTAGAGGTGACGTTGTTGGATCAAGTTGGGAAGGTGGTGACGACCTGAGTGGAGATAATGCAGTGTGAAGCTTTTGCACTTAGTTTTTTTTTTTTTTGTTCTCTTCTTTGTCTTTCTTTTTGTGGGGGCGCCTTTTTGGCCCTTTGTATGATGTTTGCTATAATTGGAATGGAATAGCTGGGTTTTTTATTTTGTTGTACGTCTTTGACTCCTCTCTTTTTTTCTTGAATGTTTTTCTTTGCAAAAGTCCCTGATTCTTAGTTGGTTGGAACGAGGTCGAGTGTTGACTGTTTCGAACGAGGTCAAATGTTGATTGTTTCGAACGAGGTTGAATGTTAGTCGATTCGAGCAAGGCCAAATGTTTGACTCTTTACGCGGTTCGAACGAGGTCGAATGTTAATGGCCTTGAACGAGGTCGAATATATTGGGATTGGATTTGTAGTGCCAATCCAACACAAGTCCTTTTTTTAATATTTTTTATTGTTGTCAATGAGTTAATTTGAACGAGGTCGAATATGACCTGTGTTTGATGATGGTCGGGGGCCGCATGGGCGTGAATTCAAACAAGGTCAAATGTAACCCGTGGTTAATTCGAGTGAGGTTGAAATTAACTTGTTTAATTGATGATGGTCGGGGGCCGCATGGGCGTTAATTCGAGCGAGGCCGAAATTAACTTGGTTAATTGATGATGGTTGAGGGTCGCATGGGCGTGAATTCGAACGAGGTCGAATGTAACCCATAATTAATTCGATCGAGGTCGAAATTAACTTGTTTAATTGATGATGTCCAGGGGCCGCGTGGGTGTGAACTCGAACGAGGTCGAATGTCACCCGTAGTTAATCCGAGCGAGGTCAAAATTAACTTGTTTAATTGATGATGGCCGGGGGCCGCAGGTGCGTGAATTCAAGCGAGGTCGAATGTAACCCTTAGTTAATTCAAGCGAGGTCGAACTTAACTCATTTAATTGATGATGCGTCACTTTTGCAAGAATGCGGGCGAGTTTCATGCACTTAAACTTTGCCTACATATATTGGAGAGATTTACATGTTTTCTGGGCGGGTAATCTAGTCCCAGACTATATGGCCTCTTGGCGTCCTCGGATTATTTCTTCGTGATGCTAAGTATCGATTTATTGGAGGATTTCGCTTGCCCGTTGCCTGTTGGGCGGTACAACGTGGAGACTATCCTTGTGATATGCTACTTTTCGGGGGATTCGGCGACCTCTTTCTTGACGAGTTGGAATCCATTGTCGCAACTGATCTTTCTTTTGGGGAGGTTGAAGTGGCACACGATATACTTTTTTCTTTTCTCTTTTTTTTATACGATGGCTATTGTTCCCCGCTCGCGTACCTGGGAGAAAGCTCCTGCTTTTATCCCGCTCGGGAAAATAGTTAGTTAAAGTCAAATGAAATTCAGTACAAAAAAAAGATGGAATTAGCTACGAGTCGCGTCGCTAATCTGTCGCTAAAACGCTCGAAGCTAGCAGAATTTCTTGATAATCCGTTGCTAATCTGTCGCTATATGAGATTAGCGACGGATTTTTCTGTTTAGTTACAGAATCTGTCTGCCTCTAAAACCTATTTTTTTGTAGTGATTGTTTGTTACCTCGATTTGATAGGTCGACGAGTGGAGGGGAGAGACTGTGTTCCCTCTTCTGGTCATGCTTTTGGTGGCCGTTACCAATTTGGCACGGTCGTTTGCTTCGGCATTCTTTGCTCTAGGGATTTGGTCGAGCTGACATTTATCGAACTTGGGCAACAGCTGACATACCTCGGCCTGGAATTTTCGCAGTTCTCGTTCCTTGATTTGGAAAGTCCCTGTGACTTAGTTGGCAGCAAGCTGAGAGTCGCACCGCAGGACGACTTGTTATGCTCCGTACTCAAGTGCTAACTTTTGACCTTCAATTGCGGCCTCATGTTTGGCTTCGTTATTAGTCGTATGTGGGCCTCTTATGGACTGGCAAACTACTTCGCCTGTCGAGGCCTCGAGTTCGAGTCCTAGTCTCGATCTCGACACGTCTGTGTCCCAGCCTAATCCAATCTTGGATGCACAAAACACAAGTTTGAAGTCAAACCATAAATGTAAGGGTAGGACGAGTTTATCATTTCAAAAAGTCACACAACAAGCTATGATTCCTCTCTAAAAGAGAGGGAAGCATATATAAGATATAAATTGATGTCTAGCATTAACATGGCAATAGGATTGTGGACATGCTTAGTACATAATGGCCGTAATCCTACTATAACAATTTACACTCATGACATACCAAAGTATCTACTACAGCAAAACGTTGTTTTCGTATTGATATCAAACATAATTTTAACTTCTCGCTTTTACAAAGTCTTCATAAGTCATAACCTCATTCCATTGGTATAAACAACATACTTTCCAGTATTATGCAGCAACAATATAATCCATTAAGACTTGCAGGACATCTCATACATGTATGCAAAGATCCAATCTTGAATGGTCTGGCTATTTTAAGAGCTTGCCTACGAATTTCTCAAGTTTGCGTTTGTAACGAAAGGATAACACTACAACAAACAGAAAGTGGAACTACAACTAAATTTAGATATAGAAGAAACTAAAACTTTGGCTAGAAAATCCCCACAGACGGCGCCAAATTGTTTGACCAAAAAGTTTTAATCCTTTTTGTTAAACTAATTAAATAAGAAGATAACGGATAAATCCTAGTCAAAGATAATTAATTCCAAATCTGAAATAAATGACATGAATGAAAAGACATAGTTGAATATAAACATTGGCTATAATCATGGTCGGATTCCATAGTATGAGAAAAAGACTATTACATTAATAACATCAAATGACAACAAAAATGTAAGTAAAAAAAAAGATTCACCCCATCTTAAGCAAGGTGGATCCCCTCTCGTTTGATAAAGTTGAACGATAGACGAATTCAAGAATCTTGAGACATGTTTCCTCTTTGGCGGAGAGTGTAAGGTGATAAACCATCTTCCCTCTAAAAGAGATGTGTCTCTCTTTTTTCTAGAGTCAGGCCCCCCTTTGTTATCATCTCTCTTGCTATTTATACAAACACTTCTTTTACCCAGCGGTCCCAAACCAGGATACCCCAGTTCCGAGAATATCTTGTAGAATAGTCATCCAAAGTAACTAATTGCTAAGCTAGAGCCATTTGAGCAGATCAAAGTGCTCGACCTCGACCGTAGCCGCGCTACTCGCCTGTATACTACTTCCTATATATAACTTCGGCTTGATTGACTCTTGGTCGTCTTCCCTTAGATAGAATTCTTTTGATCAGATTTTGACTCATACAATCATCTCATCAATAAGCTTAAGCAGTTAGAGAAATTACGCTATTCAAGCTCATTTACTTATATCAGTTACATATAGCTTTTTCTTGCTCGATTAAACTAATTAAGTTAAATGTAGAGATTAAGATAGTGCTTAAGGCCATGAGATCGTTTAAGCAAAATTGGACTGCCTGACATTTTAGTATCTGGCGGAGCTAGAATTTTCATTAAAAGGTCAAAACATGAAGAAGTAAACTCACAAGAAACTAAGGAGAGTCAATATATAATTTATATACATGAAAAAATATCTTTTACCTAACTATAAGTGTATTTTCCGATAAATCGATGTCAAACTGATACCCCTTGAATACATCCGTCACTTGCTTATAGCGTATTATTATATTTTGGCAATCATTGGGAAGGGCAATATGGTGCCTTACAGAAGCAAAAAAGTGTTTATACTTTATACTATGTGTTGTTAATCGAGCTATATAAATTCAGTAACGTGCTTAACATCTTTGTTTAGAAAACCCTTCTTTTTGGTTTCTCGTGACAATTTAAGGCCAATTACAGCAGAAAATAATTTGAAGAATTAACCCAAATAATCGTCTGTCCAATCGCTTAAATTAAAAATAGCCGGTATTATATATAAATAATTTATGTATTATATGTGTATAATTATGTATAATCAGTGTATAAACTATGTATATAACTAAAAAAAGTAAACAATTAATATGAACGGCTATTTGTGTAAAGATTTCTGCCATAATTTTTTTTTTTGCTTTAGCTAAAACTCGAGACCTCTGATTAAATTCAATCGGATGAATCGTTTTAGTCCTGTCACAATCCTTAATACATAAAGGATTAATAAAGACTACTACGAAAATTTGGATTCGCCTTAGCTTCTTTTTCGTCATCATCCTACCCTTAGAAACTGGGAAAATAAGAAAGAGAAAATAACAACCCGGAGAAAAAAGGGAAGAAAATAAGAAATGTATCATAGACTAAAAAAATAATCTTTTGCAACCCTCTATTCTCTTTGGTACGAAAGAAAATAATTTTATAAAATGCTTTCTTAAAAATGACTTATTTCTTAAAATCTATATATATATATATTAGTGTTGTTATATAGATAGAATATTAAAAGTTAGAACAGTAAAAAGTAATACTATAACATTAGAACAGTGAATTAGAAAATACTGTTCTATTGAAGTGTTAATTAGAACAGTAAAAAGTAATACTATGACATTAGAACAGTAAAAAGTGTTCTTTAGAACAGTAATACTATACTGTTCTGTACTGTTCTATTTAAGTGGTACTTAGAACAGTAAAATGTAGAACTATAACATTAGAAATTGATATAGTTTTAAATTAGTTTTAGGATACGCGCGATGCACGTGTACCCTATATACAAAAATATAATATTTTAAAATTATAACAAAATTTATTAAACAATGTGTTTAAGTTATAAAAGAAAATTTATAAAATATAAGCTCTTGAAAATAACGAATATGTCAACAAAATAACTTATGACCTAGCTAAGCATGAAAATAATCTAGTTAGTTTTGAAAGCTCCGAGAGTTATCATGTATCCCCTTCATTTATTTTAACTTCATACAAAAATAAGAATTTGGCTTAGACATGTCGACAAAACATATTTTGAAGAAATTGCGACAGATAAATTATGTACCAAAATTATGGATAAGTAAAACTATGTCACAAATTAGCGATAGATTATTAAAAAATTATAGTATTAGCCGTGTGACGATTTTTCTTGAATTCAAATTTTGTAATAAGCTTTATTAATTATAATATTAGTTCCCTTTTTAGCGGTAAAAACAAAAATCCTTTTCATCTCGTTAATGAAAATATGCATTATAGTAATTTAGGTATTGCCTTGAAAACAATGTTTTAATACAGTATTTATTGAAAAAATGTTTTCTCTTCTTAGTGATTTTTGATTGTAAAAAGCCAAAATTTCTTGGATACTCAAAGTAAATATTCATACTAAACTTTTAATATTAAATATTGATTTTTTCTAAAATTTAAAACATTATATACTTAATCGATTGTATATTCGTAATGTCACTAACCAAATATAAAGAAGGATAGAGATTTTATTTTGATCTCCTTGCAACAATCTTGCTAAATTTAGTTATTATTAGTTTCTCGACACTTATATTACACGTGTATATCATATCAAAACTTTTTAAAATAACTTTGTTGTATTGAAGTATACATGAGTGTGATGAGTAACACGAAATTTAATGCAACATTATTTGACAACTTCTAAACATGTGAAGTTGAGGCCGGTAAATACAGTGAAACAATGTGTAATGAAATTAATTTTGATGTTATTAGGTCCAAACATGTGATACAACCGTATCTCACACCTAATATTTTATTTTAATATGATATTTTTGATACATGTTTCATTCTCACGTTTCAACTGGTATGTCATGATCAAAACTTATGAAGTTATGTAATTTTCATTTCACAGTTTGTACATATGTAATACGTATTTGTATTGGTAAAAAATAGACATTACACGTGTAATATCTTGGATGACAAAGCAGTATACGTG